>DWME01000801.1:0-29533 GCA_018244795.1 Parelbella ahira ahira
AGAGGTGCGCGCCATGGATTTGAACCCAGGACCCCCGGAATGAGAGGCTGAATTCTTAACCACTAGGCTACCACTGCCTATCTAAGATAATCAAGAATCAATTACTTGATTTAAACATGTGATCGATTAAATATTACATAGCAGAAGCTGACGAGCGACTTCCTACCGCGGCAAGCGTGATTGTTACAGATCTAGCGTGTCAAAAGTTTAAGTGGATTGATTCGGTCAATGCTGATGGATTCCATTTAGAATTGCGTTCATGATCGACGTATATATTAAATGTGGCAAGACCTTTAACAGACTGACCAAACTCATCTCTACCAAAGCAACATTACGCAGTCGGTTCCCACAGGCCATTAAGATTTTATGGCCTCTGACAGGAAGTCATACTGAGTTGCAATTAGCTCATGGAATGCAACTTGAGCTTGACTTACAGTTTACCTTTGGACGGCAAAACGGCTAGTGCTCCTATTTCTGTACTAAAATGCGGCAATATGAAGTAAAATTGTACACTTCTGTTTTTTACATTCGATTGTTCAGCATAATAATGTACTTCATGAATCGAAAAATCTATTAATTCTCACAATTTCAAGTATTTAAATTATGGTTTCTATTTGTTGCTGAAAGAGAAGAATTACGAAACAGTCGGTGTTTTAGAATCAAGTGCTGTGGAATCTTCTGGAGACATCTAGTAACATTTGACGTCTAGTTTTCGTACGTATCCCGCACGAGCGTGACTGAGTGGCGACGTGACGCAACCATCAAAAGCGGCGAACCCGCTTACCAGCGCTGCGTTTACATGGAGCATTTCGCTTACGTAAAACTGTATCAAAATTTGTATTCATGTAGATAATGTTGGTGTATATTTTACTGCCACCTCGCACGATGTCAGCTCTCACTAAATATGTATGTGCTAGAATTTCATCTTGGCTACTTAAAACGCTAAATACGTACATTTGCTTTACATATGGCTGGTTAAGTACATATTACGAACGCATAAAATGTGTTTCTCCGTATACGGTTCACAATGTGGCAACTTAAATAATACCGAGTTTTTTTTCGTCATAAACGCTGTGTGTTCTTTCTGTCGCTATGCCGTTTATGTAAGTTATATTTTTTATGGCAACGTAATAAAGAGAAGTGGAATGCACAGTATTTTTGCCACTGGCCACCAACCAAGCGTACTTTCGTTGTTATAGCCTCTACATTTTCAACTTCGTGGAATTCCAGTGTGCCAATAAGTGAAATAAATCTCTACTCCAATCGACGATCAGCCTACTTATGCAAGACAACAAAACTTTTACTTTCATCGTAATCATTGGAATCACAAGTAAAAACTAGCGTCCATTTTTTCTACTCACACTGATTTATTGCTTCCTCGCGTAGCAGTTTTCTTTGAACGTTTTATGATCGCGTCACTCAGTAAAGATGATCGTAATATCTACATCTAGAAGTTCTATATAATAATTGTTTTTAAATTGACTTTTACAACTGCGCATTGATATAAAATATGAGCAGATAGTTTTGTAACAAGAACACTAGATATTAGGGTATTTAATTAAACATAGCCAAAATTTGTTGATTTATAAATAGATACCAACCTCGAAAGTTATAGGTAACAACATTCTGAACTCTGTAAAACTGAGCTTAATATTTTTTTGACTCCAAATCCCAGTATGATTAATCAAGGACGATTTTATGCCCTATAAAGTAAAATGTTAAAAACGTTTTATTAATGATCGCCTGTCGGAGCTTGGCTGCAGAATCTTCATTGTGGATTCGATTCTTATCCAAGATAAATATTTGCGTAATGAGCGCGAGTGTTAGTTCTGTCTGGGTGTTAAATTATCTATGTGTTAAATATGTACATGTGTACACATGTACATGTTTATCAGCTGTCTAGCTACGGTGCTAGAAGCTCCACTTAATTGCGTCTGCAAGTCCTAAGATATTTAATATTATTATTAGCAATCGTAATGTCTTCTACGTATTGACATGTTTAAATAAAACTTAAATAGGTGAAGCGACTGTTTTCTGTATTATAATTAAAGTACGTAATATATTCTTAAAGACGAAGAAAAATCTTATTTTTTATACATATATATTAAAAAGAATCTTTAAATTATGCAAAAGCGATTAAAACTATGTAATTGTTAAGGAATATCTGTAGATACGGAACGACTTACCATGAGGTAAGTGATGAGCAGGGAGCAAAAGCTAGTCTCACGGTCAATTCTATAGTTCATGTAGAGATTTAATCAGTTGACGTTGGATGTCCTTGACATTTCAAAATCTTCTCCGGTCGCCGTGGTCGCGCGTGATTAGCTACTTGTATCACCGACAACGAGTAACGCGTGGCGGGGAAAAGGATATAATAGTATTGTCAGTACCTACTTAATGGTTAGTAAAACAATAGTCATTGAAGGATACTTCTAATAAAAAGTTCTCACGCCACGGTCTTACGGGGTAAGCAGAAAGCACTGAGTGCAAAATATCTCTATCATTACAGACTTGCCGCGCGTTTTTTTATATTCATCATTCTCATCATACATGCATGTCGGTTTCGGAGACTAGTGACTCCTTCTTCAAGGATACATCTTTTTAAATTTCGAAATCAATAGGCTTCACCAGCTGATTTCAGCTTATATGTATATAAGTGCCTGAACATATAGTTGGTTATATTTGCCGTGAAAGTCACGTTAAACGTAGTCTGTCTGCAACATCTTTTATAGACCAAACTTGATTCGATCGTGGTGAGATATTAGTAATTATTTGACCTTTCAAATAATGTTATTAACACTACCAAGCGTGTCATGATGAAGGGTGCGATTTTGTTTAGATTAATGATAGTTTTACGTTATTTTATTAATAGACAAAGCATCTGTAATGAAATCTAGTTAAATAAAAAGTCGCTTCTACTGAACTGGCTATTTGACATTTAATTTCAGTCAATATAAATCTTTTGTGTTGACGCCTTCTTATGCAAACATGGCATGGGCCTTTTAATTTTACTAGGTTTTGTGCTCTGTTCATGCTGTTCTGATGCAAATTAGGGAACATTTGGGCTACCGATCAAATCGTTTAGATGACATTCTAAAGACCTATGGCGGGGTTTGACGCTTGATATCTAACATTAAGAACAGGAACTGGTTGTTAATAATGATCTCCAGATCAAAGTCATTTTCCTGATGATATGCAAGCGGACAGAGTCTAAGTCTCTATAATACATTAGTATCATCTTCACCATCAACGACCCTTTCTATCATTTTACTTTTAGGCACGGGGCCCCTCTCAAAATGAGAAAGGTGGACGGACCTCTTATTTTTAATACGTAGTAGTTAACAATAATATTTTTTTCTATAAATATGTCTTAGAAATTACATTAAAGGATTGCATCAGTAAGTATTTAACGAATTCTGCCGACATTTGGTTGCCCAGAAGAGTCGCGAATGGACTGCCTTGTATCAAGTTCAGCATTTTTCATAATTTTTTAAACAGCCTAATGTTGCAGCGTTAGCAAGACTATTTTTGTACATTAGTTCACATTTTAGCCGTTCACAAAATATTTTTTTAAGCTAATCGTAAGATTATCTAAATACTTACCTAATGCATTTATATGTATATGCAAAAAATATGCAAACCTATTCAAACCTGCATGATGCATACTTTATAGACATGACACACATAATGTTAGCAAACGAGTTCGCAAGTCGGCGTCTGGTTCCGGAACAGTAGCCGTACAATTGAGTTCTCAAGGCTCTTGCGCGCGCTCGTCGCAACTATCAATCATTGGCTTCACCTTTACAAGAAGATATTTTGTCAGACTGGAACACGCAGTGACTTCTTAAGTGCTAGTTTCTTTAATTAGCAGCGCTTGTACAATATTTGCTAAGTGTTTTATTTGTTACGAATCGTTTTGCGTAATTATTTTACATTATCAGATGCAGATTGAATTAATTCTAGGTGAACGTTAAATTTAGTCATAGAGTAGCGAAAATCTGTGCCGCAATAGTATATCTAATATAGTTTAATGAAATATAATAGAGTTAAGTAACATGGATATTTTGACTGATTTAATTCTGCTGCTTACCTTTAACGGAGTTATTAACAAACCTTTTATTGTTCTATTGTTCGACATACATAGATCTTCCTATATTGAGTGGTTGGCCAAGTACCGATTGGCAGAATCCAAATCTGAGAAGTATTTAGTTTATACCGTGTGATGAAAGTTCTTAAAAATGCGCATAATTTAATAGAGTTAGAAGTGCTTTCAGGAGTTGAATCCAAACTATTGATTTATAGAATTCAAATAGACTTTAAAGCGACGAAGCAGCTTAAAAGTAATGTTTGTTTGAGATATACTCGTATATTAATAATTTTTAGCACATTTATCATTTTCAAAACAAAATGAGAAATACGAGAAAAAAGAAAGAGAAAGAGAGATGATAGAGAATGGAAATGTTAGCTAATTATAATAATAACATGACAATAATAACTTGATTTATGTTACGATATAATCCAATTAACATGCACTTGAACGTTACCGTTGATAAGTAATCATAATAATGTTAGGTACCTACTGCGTTTGTTTCTATTTTGAATACGCGTATAGCGCATGAAGAAGGACTTCATCTTCAAAATGATTTCCAACTGGTTGTGAAATGATCGATCCTCATCGATCAACGACACTGCCAGTGTAACGAATGCTCGCTAACAGCCCTACATAATGATGATACACGAATCAAGCATACAAAATCATCTTGAACCTAAATACCTTCAGTACTATAGATTTGTTCTCAGACAATTTCTGAATTCACATTCGCTGGGTATCTAATGACACATCGGTATTTGTTTATATTAACCCAGTGGTTAAAACTACATTAAAACATAATTCAATCTTAAACACTGAAAAAGTATATTTTTTATTTTATAAAAGCTGGGTTCATCACTAACCAGTACAACTTTACTAAGGTATATTTTAATGTTTAAATTAACGATTCGCTTTTCACAGTTATATCCATTAATTTACCGCCAGTCACATACACCTCTAGGCAAATCGTGCAAAGAATCTTTAAGAAAATTTTAATGTGTATTTACTATCTTGTTATACCTTTTTGAGTCGGCTGCACAAAGGTCGACGTAATTATGTTGCTGTATGTATTATATTATTATACACTGATTTTATAGGTAGATCAATAGACGTTCTGATTATGTTCTCAGTGGTGCGACATTTCATCTATAATACATAGATCCTCATTTCATGTAGCTATTTGAAATTAAATTCGTTTATGAGTAAGAAATAACATTTTATATCGTGGCCTATATGATCTTTAGCTATTTAGGTAACGATAAGTTTAACTAACTGATGTTTCCTCTCCTAAGATGCCTTTAAAGCATTGAATATAATGGTCAGAATTTTGCAACAACCTTATTGTTGCTTAAACTCCTACGAGCAGGCCTTATATAAGCGCATATGAAAGTATTTATTATATTGATACTAAAGGAACTAAGCGCCGCGTAAAGAGATTTTGTTTGCTAATGACGTTATAGAATTGCTCAGAATGGGTTTTAACACAACAATATGATATTGTATTTAACGTACAAAAGCCTGGAATACTATACTAGTTTAAAAGAGGTTTATTGTAAGTGACACGAATACTAGAATCTGCCCTAAATAAATATTAACAAAATATACATAAACTGTCAGAATATTAAGATGATATTTTAAAAGTTTGCAAAATGTGTTTACTATCAATAGATTAAAAAGGAATTCAGATTGTTTCGCTACACAGTATTCTTTAATATCAAAATAACTTCAAAATGTTTCGATTTTGCTACGACATTTTATAAAATCTATTTAAAATTATTAAAATGATCAGAAGACGGACATTAGACTCTAACATGAAACGGAAGTGAGTTGTTATGATAAGTAAGGCGTAAGAGCAATGTTTTTGTATAATTAAATCAAGACAGCGTTCATAAACGCGTGCAAATGCTTCATTTTAATTGATCGCTGGCATTATAAACGGTCGCATTTCAAATGATTACTGTGATGTACCTTATCTGAGAACATTAGTGGCTCCAGCTAATATTAGCGTGGTCGCCGCTCGTTGACCTAAGATGTCGACGCTGGCAATTGTCGATTTCCAATGATTTTTTAGTGATACCGTTTGATCGTTTACTTATTTCCTAGTAGCGTGTTGCTTCACGAATAATAAGCCATCTCGTAACAGAAGAGTTGATAATTGGCGAGCATTGCAGTCGCATTAAAAACGTGACAAACGGCAAGTTGGTAAGCGCGAGTCGACGGGCGAATTCTGACTTGATGTAATATCAATTTGTCCGACGGCCTTGACACACAACTGCGTTAGTTTCACCCGGCCGAATGAGGGCACGGCTTTTTGTTCATACTACGAATTATGAGTCGCCAGGATACCCTATTCGCGACAGCTCGCGTAATACGTTTGCTTCTAGCCATGCCTCATTAAACTGTCTGTGTAAACAGCTCTTTCGCAACATTTTCGCTCACCCACTGAGTCGTCATATTTTTAAGCAATACACCATTGTGGCTCTCGGATGTCAATAGATGTACATAGAACACTTATCTAAACATACGATCGTAAATTCACCGTTTCACCTTTTAACATTTACTGTGTCATCAGCTCCCAAGTCGGCTTACATATGTACAAAGTATTAAAAATTTTCGTTCACACTTAACAAGACGCTTTATGACATGTAATTATTTAAAAAGCAAATGAATAATATATATTTTGTGTTAGGCGTTGATATTTTTTTTGTTATTAAATGTTGCTGCAGTTTGTGTAACGTTTTAATCGGTTGCCATATTATGAAAGCCGCTTCAATGATATGCAAATCGTAAAACTACTTTTACGTACAAAGTACCTGATATTTGTTAAAGAAACATTTTTTCCTTACAAAATTCCATATATTATATAGGTACTTTAAGGAAAACAAAAATCCACTTGTTTGAGGATAAATAGTTTTTAAAGGCGTTGCAACGAAAGCCGTATATTTGCCAAATCATCGCCGCGCGATTAAACAAGTAAAGTTCTAGGAATTGCAGTTGATTAAAAATATTGGTTAAAAACACCGTTATTGACTTGATTTAATTGGTTGGTCGGAATTTTAAATTTTTGCCAATAATTATTTTATAAAGAAAAGGTACAATTAAACAATCAAAATCCGTACTGAACATTTAAAAAATATGTTCGTTGTATGTCTGTCGGTATTTACTAGACTGCATACCTTATTTAACGGTAATCGGTCAACAGATTAAACACCGTGCATTTAAATAATAATTAATGTAACTAGTGAATTGTATATTTTTCATACCTCAGTCCGGTCGATAGTTGGTCGGTAGAGCGTGACGGCTACTCGGTAGAGTATGTGCTAGTCCTCATTGTGACCGCGCCGCGCTCTACCTGGTAGACACCCACTAGCTCCAATAAATAAATCCGTTCATATTCTGGAACAATGTAACTAGAATTAAAACCGAAGTCTCACACGTTTATGACAGTTTTATTATCATTATTTTATGCAGCCAGGTTCTTTACGGGGTAGGCAGAGATCACCGAGTGTTACATAACTCTATCCCTGCGAATTAGACGTGTTTCTTAAACATTTCTCACTATTTACGTCACTATTAACGTTTACAAAAATTAATTTTCAACTACTTTTAAATTTGATATTTAAAAATGTTTTTTTATAAATTAACAATTAATATATAAATATATATAAAAAATATTCAGAATCAAATCATTAATAAAATAAGTACAAAATGACAAAGATCGGGCAATTTTATATAATATGTATATGATTGATTTACTCCGTGATAGCATTTACGTAATGTTGTTTCATTAGAAATAATGTTAACATGTAGCTCGCTTGACGACAGCGATGGGAGTCATGCAATATGAAGACGCATTTGTAGGCAGTGAACCTTCGAATACAACGTTGAAGTCTTGTGGATATCTGTTTGTGTCTCGAATTTCTTACTCAAATGCCATGTAACTTGTGTAATAGGTCGCAGCGATGTATCAATGCTCGGATCACAGGAAGTCGATTTTGAAATAGAACTTTACAAACGTCTCATCACATTTCTATATATTCTCGTAATTATAATAGTTTTATTTCAAGATACATAGTTTTAAAAAATGGCATCCCTTAGTGGCAGTTGAATATATTGACAGAAAGTATATTTAGTTCACCATAGTAATCATGCCATCCAACGCTAAGAAATTATACTAGTTCTAGTTTAAGTAAAACATCGTTATATATACACATAATGACACTTATGTTCCACGAAGTATTCCGTGTCGAATCGGCGGTGTGTCGTACAAACGTCTCAGTGACATAATACAGTCATAATAATTTACTTACTGTTAGCGTTTTTCTCTTAACATGTACCTAGTGGTATGTTCTTAGAAATTGAAGTCTGGTATGTATCGGGTCACCTTCTTCTCATTTTGAGCCATTGTGTTATAATGTTAAAAGTTGATAAGTCGTCAAATGCCATCAGACCGGTTCGCAGTGATATCGCCGGTGCCAGCGTAAAAGGCACATACGATGATATAATTCGCTAGCTATTTATATGTCTGTGTATTGTTGACACACAGAGCTATTGATGACAATATGTTGGAACGTCGGCTACCTGTTCATACATACCTACAATAACCTACTATATTTTTAGATCCCATCAAGGTCTTAGCTGGAATGCACAGGTGTAATGAAACATAATCATAGCAATTTTGTTACATTATGAGCACGACCTGTAATATAAGCACTATGACTAACGGCCAACAACCTATCAAATTACTCGCCTGGATATCGATTGGATATAAACAATTTTAATTAGTGCATTCCTTATGTAGACGATGGCAATTACAACCATCTTATTTAAACAAGGTTTGGATTATAATTTAATAAAATAATTGTTGCGGTAGATCACATCAAACTGTCGATTGTCCGCTTTGATAGGATTTTGCAAACGGTAACTCGGATTTATTTGATCAGATATTCATTAAATATAAGTGTAGAAGTAGAAATACTTTTTTGGGTGCCCGCTCTATTGTCCGGAGATAAAAAGATTTATGTCTCAAGGCATAGGACGGGGTCGCGCACCTCACGTCCGCAACGACCTCGCGGCCTCAATAATAACCAATCACATAATATGATAATTGTTCACTTATCATATCCACAAATTTATCTCAACCTCGATCAATACACTAAATAAAAAATAAATGAAAAATATAAGAGGTAAAGTTATTGTAAAATTACTTGTATTTGTTTTTGAAACTTTTTTATTTCATCTTGTTTTTATTTTATAAAAACTGGGTATCAATTTTAACTTTTTAATTTTAAGCAAATAAACTTTGTATAATTAATGTAATCCTATTTTAATTTTAAGCAAGCAAATGTATTAATTATATCCTAAGTTAATTTTACAAAAAATCTTGTTTTCATCTTGACATTTGGCGTTACTATTAGGCGTCGTTCTAATTGGCCACCACTTGCGCGACGGTACGATGCGACCGTCGTACTCTTATATGACTGTACCTTTTAATATACTGATTTTAATATACGCTCGCGTGTACAGTTTGCTTTCAAAATGTTTGACTTGATTAAAATGTTTCCGCCGACCAAAATTCCCCACCCTGCTATTTTTACTTATAGAGTATATCGTACTCTTCGTTTTAATTCATTATTTATAATAAATGATAAAACTGCATCTCTATTAAGAGATATTGTGACATGATTTGGATTGCATGTTCATGCGATAGCCTCCGATCAGGACGCATGTTTTCTTGTAACGCAAGCAGTTTCTCGTTCTATGATATCGCAGCGTACGGTCGCGCCAACGACGGCCAATTAGGACGACGCTTTACAGCTATGTTTTCGATTTGCGTATGTTAATCATTTTGTGAAAAAAAAAATAGATTTAATTTATGTTCTCGCATAGGTGTCACCATGTTTATTATGTAATTAAACTTAAAAAGCGAGTTTTGATGAACTATTCGGAATTAGTAATAATCAATTTATATTAACTATTTGAATTATGTTTTATAGTGTATGCATATTAGAGTCTCCGAAGCCACATTCAATTGACATAAAAAGAGCAGAACGAATTTATGATTGCATAATTTTATCATGATAAAATTGTTTTAAGACGTTATATGATACGAGTAATTGTACGGAACAGTTTATTTTGTTCTAACAAAATACTTTACGTAAATAATAATTATACTATATTTTTAATATTTATTCGGCATTTTTCAATGAATCGGATATGTAAAAAGAATCACAGATAAGAATGACATAGCCGATTTATAATGAAAATGTTTATGGATGCAGGAGCGTAGGCAAACGAAGACTAACATATCTATCTTGAACGAATAGGTAAGGCACTGGCTGGTTCGGGAGTCCGAATCAAGTGATGAATGTAGAAGAAGCATGTCAGGTCAGATAGATATATTTGGGTCCTTAAGGAGCCTGTCTTGTCTATATAATAATGATAATTTATATAGCTCATGTTAATACTATGGATACTCAGAAACTTTTCTAAAGCGGAAATTTCCCGTTAGGCTCATTGTAAGTGGAGAAAGCGTTGGTAATAAAATTTCTATAGCTTGTTCATATAATTACCGACTACTAGTCAATAATAGCGGTATGAAACGACCTGTTTGCACATGGCTAAAAGTCTTAACCGGACGGGTAGGAGCGCAGGCAGTGCTGAAAGCTATGTTCCGCGATCCCTAGCCGCATGACCAGCGTGGAGATTATGATCGAAAACCTCCCATGAAAGTACGAGTACCTACATAATGACAGTTATTTGGGGGCTACATGTTTATAGATATTTATTAACTCAAAAGACGTTAAGTGACTTATATGAAAAATGAATATAAGTTTTATTCATAAGTAACTACCTACATTCATTTATCTGTGCTCGTCTAACGTATTTGTTTCTAATTAAAAAAATAATAATGTTAAAGGAAAAGAAAGAAAGAAAAATACACATAGGTCCATTAGGGAACTCGATTTGGTTGAGTCGATTTCTGGGGAATTTTGTTTTATAACTAATCATTAAATGAATCGAAAAGTTTTCTGTACTTAAGAAAAGTTTTTCAACTCAGACGCTTCAATTGGTACGCGGATTTTAATACGGTGACTGAATTTGTTACGCGATATCCTGTTTAAATGTCCAAACAAATATTCAATTAATTAATATTTTCGTAGTGACAGCTAAATAAATTGGAATTCATTCTTAACATAAGCTATGTATAACAGATAATATGCAAAAGAAACATAGAAAACAAAACGAGTTCTGTAGTGTAAAAAAAGATCCAAAATGTTAAAAAGTTTTTACGATATATTTGACGTAATCCACAGGCGCGGCTCGGCGGGAAATGCCGAACAATTCAACGCGTGGACCATCAATTATGAGTGGTCGGTCTGTACGTGAAACGTTATTGTCCGCAGTCAAAGTATTCATAGCACGGTGGCGATAAATACTGAGCTTAATTATTGAACTAGACACACTGAACATACAATGCGCCGTGGGAAAGGCGACGGCATTTAGCCGCGCGACCGTCGCACGACGCGTCTTCGGTTACCTAATGATGGTACGTAGACGATAAGCATAGCAAACTGGTGACTTGGGACGATTTAAATATTACTGGCAGATATCAATCATTCTGTATTTATGTTAATTTAATGTTATTTATCATATTTTTGCATGTTCCAAACGATTTTGCAGTTGGATTCGTAAATAAACAGTTTAGTCACCATGCTAGTCAAGCGTTTTTAAAGTATGTTATTATCAATTTGTTTTCTTAATGTTCTTGTTAAAATCATAGAATCATTTTGCCGGGAATACGCCGTCTGAACAGCTGATCAGACGGCGTATTCATGGCAAAATGATTCTATACTATTCTATTCTATACTATACTATTTTATACTATACTTTTCTATACTATTCTAACCAAGCTTGGTTAGACAAGGTTACAACGGTTCGTTGTTTATTGTACGAATCATTCCAACCAAGAAGTTTTGGACACGACATGTGTTTGTTTAAAAAAAAAACAAAACTCAAGTTATTTCGCATTGCGTTTTAATAGAATGATTCAAGTAGTACACAGTTCGCGCGTCAACAATAACAGAATTCAGTATGCGTTTATATATTTTAAGAATTTACGAAGCGCCGATGCAGATAAAATGCGGTCGCTCACAATTATACCTCAATGTAAATGGCATTTGAGGTATGCGGTTTATGTAGTGGTATTCAAAACGTAAAAGTTCACCGGTATTAAGGTGTGTAGCATCCGTCTGTGGTTATAGAATGCTCAAGTCACAAACTGGATTAATAGTCCGATATCGATCCTACTCGTACCTTGTAATGTTAACTAGAAACAGTGCGTACTCTCAGTCACGTACACACTAAAGTGTCTATGTCTATATTTTATATGATTATTTAAAATATTACGAGAGCTACTGTGATTTTATTTGCGAAACCCCGTTTCGTATGACCGGATTTATAATTTTTAAACTCTCTCTTTTTCGACGTTATAATGAAAAGTGTTAATATTTGGATGCTTTAGTGTTGAACTCAATTGTGTTAAATGTCGTACCTATACCTATTTGACATGATTCTTTGTTAATTTCTGATATTGATTAAAATAAACTATGTTTGTTTAAAAAAGTTTTTTTCCATACATTCATCTGGCAATCGATTGAAGTTCAGAATCATGTGTAACTGTGGTATATTCTTCACATGATATAAAATAGCGACCTTTGCGGTTTTCGATCCAAGTACTATGACGTCTTCTGTGTTGTCAATGCTCCTGTCAGGTGCAAGTAGTGTGTGGCTCTCAGCATGTCTGACATTGACTTGTACTGTTTTGCAAGTTTCAATTCAGTAATTACTTTCGATCTCGATGTGTAAAGAAACTTCCGACTACTTTATAAGGCCTGATGTTTAAGTATATTTATATTTTATCTGAAAATCAATGAATGAGCAGGCAGCAATTACAAACGGGACTGTAGGAATGAAACAGTTCGTGTCAAATATTTGGTCATTATTAGGTGTTAATAAAAATATTAGTTACATATTTGGACCTATAACAAGCTGGTAACGAGACTATTAGTAACTTTATTCTGGTATTTGTCAACGTAAGGTCAGTTAGGTAGGTACTTATATCTAGTTCGACGCTAGTTACAGACGCATAGCTTATCTTGAGGAATGAGATGGTCACTTGTAGAATATACATATGTGGATCGGCAACCGCACACTTTAGGCCCAATTAAAAACGCTTTTAACATTGCTAATTACCCGTATTTATAGTTTATCTCAATTTCATTTGATATGTCATAATGCGTTTCCTGATTTCATGATGTATCCATTACAATATATTGCAAAACGGTTTCACTGTGTTATGAGACTAATGATGTATAACAATCAGTTTAATGGGAACCATGCAATATCAAATTACATATTATTTCAATCGGTGCATAATAAATCAATATTATAATGATATCCGCTAGATGACATAAGCTTCGTCGAGTTATAGGTCGTTAATAGGTGACTACTTTATTAGAATACAGATTATATAAACATAATATTTTTTTTTTCATTCCGGGGAGTCTGCACCAGAGACCAACGTATTGCGGAATTTATATGATGCATATTTTTGTACAATCAGGTTTTGTTAATTGAACGAGGGTTTGGCTGAGTTTGTTTTTTTTGTATAAAATGATTTAAAAAAAATTATTGTAACTTCAAGCACGTGTTTTCAAGGTTTTGACGATTGTTGACGTTAACAGATGAGATTTAAATGCGCTGTCGTCGGAATGGAAATTTAAACTAAAGTATGTTGCTTTCATTACTACTTTCTTTGCAGATATAGGTACCGATAGCCTGCGCGCAGTGGACTTAAGAGAGATTCTTGTCAATTATTACAGAAGTCTTGTTTGGAAGAATGTGTCTTGTTTAATGTACTGCTCATGAGAGATATATATAGACCGATGCCTCAGCGACTGGCAGAGAATTCCACTGATAGGCGAAAGGCAAAATTAAAACTTTAGAATTCGTATACGAGTACATAGAAATTTTTCTTATGTAAAGATACGTATTTATTGCATATTAGCGCCCGTTACTGTATTTTCAGTTAAATGTTTTTTTAATCAAAAATAACATTTAACACATGTGTGTTAAATGATAAACCATGATGATATACATATACTCGTATGTACGGGTATATGTATATCATCATGGTTTGCTTCGTCTTGTCTAAAATTCTCCGAAACTTGCTACCTAATAAAAAAAAATGTTCACTTCAGTGCGAAAATTGTAAGAAGTCTGAGTTTCATTTAATCTTTCTTTTCATTTTTGTCAGAAATAAAAAGTTTTTATTATACTGAACTATTGTAATTCAATAAATGCATCTGGCAATTATTATTATCGATATTAAATATTATTTTATTATAATTTGATATTAAATATAGTTGGATGTTCTCAAATATTATAAAATATTTTTTGTGTATTTGCTACCTTAATTGCGATCATAAAATATTGAAATGAACATAGCAAACACCATAATAAAACGATTAGGTACTAAATTAAAATCTTGACATGATAATATTGACCATTGGGATTTATGAATAAATAAATACAATAAAATAGGAAAGGATAGAATAAATAGGATGATAAATCTTCAGAAATACCGTAAAATGTTTATTATACATTTACATACATTACCGTACATACATTTACCGTACATTTAACATAGGGAGTTAATAGGAACTGACGATGATGATAGTTAGATTTACGTCCCCCTTCTACATCTCTTCGTTTCCCATGTTTATTTATTCCTCGCACGTGCAAACTGTGTGAGAAGCTTTCTGCTTAGTTGTTCTTAGTGTTCCATAACCTGTTCGTATATAAGGGGTTAATAAAAAGAAGTTTATGTTCAGTAAATTACTTTACATAGGCGAGTTGCACTTATGATTCAAGTAGACCGTTTTTTTTACATTTAGTTCACATTTAACCGTATAACTTTTCCGGTGCTCTGTAATATTATGGAAAAATCTACATATATACGTACATATCTTCACGCCAAGTCTATTACGGGGTAGGCAGAGAGCACGGAGTGCGAAACATCCTTATATGGAAAAATCTGTATAATCTTTATAAGAACACAACTCTGTGAAACAGCAACAGAAATATATACCCCATAGATTACCATAATACATCATTATGAGTATTATTAACCTTTTTATCAGTCTACTAATGGACACGGATATCCTCTCTTAAAGAAAAGTTTAAGGCCACAGTCAGCCATACTGGCCGTGTGCTGGTCAACAGATTACACGGTTTAGTGCGCTGTATTGAGAACTATTACCGTTTAATTAACTGATATTGTTTTGGTTCTGGTAATATATCTGTAATAGGATATTGGTGATAACTGCTAAGAAATTATTTAGTAAACGAACGCGAAGGTTTTAAGCGACATTTTGTTACTTTGCAATACTATTTGGATATCGTTGTATTAAACATATTCATTGTGGCCATATAACGAAGTATTACACAAAAACTATTAGTAGGCGTAATCACAATGAAATGCAATTGTATGTAAAAATTCTATACATATGTAGGAATTAAAAAAATGTAATCTCTAATTTCCGAAGGTGTCGGCAGAGGAGTGTAGGATATTCTCACGATCCACCAGCTACGTTTAAGTTCTATGTAATAGGTGGTGAGCCTATAGTCATGCACCGGGCATAGATCCAGACTCCGAGTCACTACTAGAAATTCTAAATTAGAAAAATCGAATAGCACCCGACCCGGGATTTGAAGCAATAGCTGTTTCCCATAATTACTTGTGGTATAACAATTAATATTCCGTTGTCCGTAGCAATTTTTTAAGGGAAAACCAAATTAAGCAATTGTTTCGCTACTTATTGTTGAATTATTTCTTAACGTTTCCTTCACGACGTTATTAATTTGTAATCTACGTTTCATTTGAGCTCGACAACGTTAAATAGCAAATGTGACATGACAACCAAATCCTTATTAACCGCACGCAATGTCGATTTCATGTGATTAATATTAAGTTATCAATGTTATTGCGACACGTTTTCTCATAAGCAGGTCGAAATGGAAGTAGTGGGTTAATCGCCGGCGCTACCCGAGCCGATTTGCGTAAGAAACTACGCTGTGACAATGGTTGTTTATAGAGGTACTGCAGGTACAGTTATCAATCATATAAAGTGGAACAACAAATCTAATATTAAGCTGTGTTTACATTCGCGTAGCCGTATGTAATGTAAATGTAATTTTACTTATTTTTGTAAGCTATAGAAGTTGTTCCATCTGTAATATGACGAGATATGCTGCTTGTTATTTAAATAAACACTACAAATATAGAAACGATATAAGTACGTGTATAAAAATGATCACTATTATGTCTTATAGGTGTAGGTAGAGACTGACTTTCCATCTGCAACGGTTCTAGCAAATTCATCATTATTAAAGGAATTGTAATAGCCTTAAATTAGGTTTAGATTTAATCGAATTTCGTACGGTTAGGTCTGGCTCTTCGAACTCTACCGTGCGTACTAGCTTATAAATCCGTTCCGTTACTCTATTGTCACTCTTTAGTGTTTTATTGTAGACAATCTTGCAAATACGGAGTTCATATAATTATGTTAGTTGCATGTAATTACATGCAACTCATGTAGGTACTCCATAAAATATAAAATATGCTAAACAAATAGCCCCAATTTGTGTTTGGAAGAGCGAAACAGTAAAATGTATTTATTTTGGTTTACATTTATTTCAAGTCATTGTTTAAATTAAATTTGAGAATCCCCGATGTTTTCCAATTTATTTTTGATGTGACCTTCGATGGTTGTTGTGCAGCAAAGATTGGATATTTTTTGCCAAATTTTCTGTTTGATTGCTTTGAAATCACATTTGCATGGTACGATTTGGTAGGAAAATTAAAAAATAAATCGAAGTAAACAGTGTAATCAGTTTCATTATCATCCACATGTACATAGGTATCTACTATTTATTACGCAAAAAGACATAATATTTATGCGTTCATACTGGCACACAATGTTGGCACGAAAGCGTTGGAATGTTCCAAGTACTGCGTTATAATGTAATGAACACAGCAAAACTGGAGTTACAAAAAATCGTCAGGCCGCGGCTTGCCACAAATTTCACCAGGCCTCAGTCACGACTGCTTTAGTGCCAGTGTTTTTTTTACTTTTCATGACACCTGGCGGAAGCCAGGCGTCACGTCACGATACGACTATTAAAGTCGGATTTAGTAGTATGTCATTAAGTAATTACAATTGTTAATTATTGTATGTTAATGATATGTGCAAAACAAGGGTTGATTTTTTTGCGGTTTGGCGAATATAAATTTATAAGTTATAGTTACTAATAAAAGTCAGTGTAAAGCAGAATTGTGGAATCTGCCGCAGGCGATGTCGAATTAAAGTTTCTAGCGAATTAAATCTAGAATCAAGTATGTCTTGTTTCTAGAACACGTCGTCAGATTATGTTGGCTTAATGAAACCAATTAAAATGTTGATGGATTAGAAACACTGTATACAACACAAAATATCTCATGTTTTGAGCTATAACTAAAATGAAATACGTTCCTTTTGAAGTAATAAATGATCCACGGCTGATATTTGTGAAGGTTCTAGAACAAATGATCGTAGAGTTACAAAAGGGTATTAAGTTCATAATGGCTGAGGAATTCCTACGTGTAAGCTTAAATTGAAGAACAATAGAGTTGTGGTAGATCGTGCATATGCGGTGTTACCGTATGGTATGCGGTATTTTGAAAGTGGTACGTGCAAGGTCAAAGTTGCTACCAGCGCAGTGTCAGTTATGTCAAACATGATATCCGTTTCGTTGCTAGATGCATACACTTTTTGCATTATGCACCTTTAATAGAAATGTTGCAAGGATCCTTGAGTATTTAAAACTATTGCGTAATTTGTTCTATAGGTTCGAACTTATTTTTATATTAGATTTTTTAAGTAACAGTATATTCGAATTGTTTTTATATCAGAATATTTGAATGAGAATATATTCGAATAATGTTTGAATTATCGGTGATTTCTTTTAAAGTATTTGTATGTAGCTGGTTAGTTAACAGGCAGATAGATCACTTGCTAACTTGCCAAGTCATTAATGAGTATTTGATCAAACGAACCGAAGACGTAAAAAGCTTTATACGATTATCATAGTTAACCTTAGAATGATATGGGAAAGTACAGAAAATTTTCAACGGCGTTAAGAAGTATAAGTACAGATTCGTCTATCGTAACGATATGAATGATGCTTTCTACATATGGTACACGAGTTCCTACAGATGTTCTCGTACGTGCCGAGTAAATTTCTTACAAGGCAGACAGGGAATTTATTGTAAGAATGTAAAATGTTATTTCCGTTCCAAATTCATATGCACCATGTGAATAAAATCAAGTTATGAGTATTCCAGATGTTTTATTGGCGGAACATGGAGATCACGACATGGATCCTTGTAAGATATTTCTGTTCTGTTCATTCTTTCTGTTTCAACTTGGTTTCAAGTCTTTCATTTGGTTCTCTTCATTTTTGTATTAAAATTTAAATATTCCCTGGTATCTTTACGATGTAACTGCGAAAAGAATATTTACATTTAATGAAGAGACGTGAGACGTGACAAATACAAATTAGGTCATCGATAGTAATTGTGAGATCGTCGGTCAGACAACGGATGAGATGAATAACGGAGCCGCAAATGTCATTGGCGATGGCTAGAAAGTTGGCACGTCGGAGACGAGGTCGTGACCGCTGATGATGTCGATAACTTATCACCTGGACACCAGCACAATTAGCCTCCACGCAACAGTTGTGCGACATTTGACTCAGCGGTACTCAACCTTGTTTTTACCGATATTTGCATTAAGCTGCAATTATCGCCGCTTACGGTGTGGGACAGTTTTAATAGTACAGTTTTCAAATTTTAAGTGCGGGATTATATTAATTTATGTATAGATCTACAATTAAGTATTTTTCGAATATTTTTTTTCTGTTTTTCCAAGTCACTTTAAATAAATTAAGAATTTTGTGTTATAATTACATAATAATTATAACACATATAATATGCCTGGAATGCGTAAAGTTCCATGCACAAAAAAAAACCAGAATGCGACTCACCAAAGTTCCATTGCAGTTGAATTAATTGTTTGCAGGATAAACAAACATTATTTGTTATGAAAATTCATATTCGAAGTTTATGATTATTTAAACACTCAATAAGTAAACAAGGAAGGTGAGAAGTTTGATGAGCGCTGTTTTCGATCAACAATCGTGACGTATGACCATTATGAGAATTCTCGTAATCAATCTATTGGTGTGGAACTGGTGCAGCTGCCTTCGTAATGCTCCGACAGAAAGCCTTGCGTGACAACTTCATTTAACTAACACACGAGCACAGATGAGTGGAGTGGTAGCTTTAAATGTTGGTAAAACATTTACCCGCCAAAAATTCGTTCGCAACAGCTTGGGAGAACGGAAGCTGAAATTCCTCTATTTAACCCTTTTGCGACCAGTAAATGTTTTACCAAACAAAATAATTTTAACCACGTTTAATTTGGTCAACATTGACACCACGTAGTGGTACAGTGTCCTAGTAAAACGTAAAAAAATTCTGCGGGTGCACCAATTTTCTAACATAAAAGATACCTTTGACTTATAATATCATAAAACAGGCCGTTAAACGTTTTTATTTTCTCCATATAAAATTAGTCGTGAAAAGGTTAGGCGTTATATAGTCGTAAAAAAAATAATTTTAATCTACTTAATTCTAACTAACTTTCATGTACACAACTGTTACTAGAAAAATGTAATATACTTAGTTGCAATGTACGGCCGATTGCAACAAATGGCACGGTAGTTTTTGTCATAATTAATTCATTAATTACGACGTGCTGTTTGCTATGATGCTTGAATTTACATATTTTGTTACGTTAAACATCACTCGTATGTAGGTTTTTTGCGAAAGAGACGTTTTGTGTCCATGTAAATGGTGTCATGAAGTTGTTTTTAACCCGATACGGACCACGAACGTGCTGCTTATAAAATAGTAAACATACCACAGGAACTGTTTCTTAAACATACAATGTTATTAAACTGCACATTATTCTTAGTACATGTGTACTTATCTAGTACATTTTATACAACGTTGTCTACTTTAAATTGAGTTTGAGCAACAAGGAATTAAGATGTTTTTGTCTTGCATATTTAATGAGGTGGTCGTGAAGCTACTTATTTGTTAATTTTGTTGATTGAACGTAGTATTATTAACTCATAATGAATTTAATCTTAAACCGAGGCAAGATAATTACTTTCTGACCAATGAGAAGTTGTTAGGATAAGAAAGTTTCAGAATTTTAACGCGGTAACTTCCATACTATTGTAAAGTAGGTAAATCTATTCTTCTATATTCGTAATACATATTATATTGGCTGCAATGTGGTTATTATATTCAACAAATCCGAACAAATGCAAAACCAGCTATTGTTATGCCAAGAGCGCCTGGATCAGTCCGAGAGTGCAAAAATAAATAAATGGAGAGAGCTATGTTAGCGCCATTCCAGCGTTGCCGAGGTTCGCGTATAAGGCAAAACTTTACAATTGTCCAATGTAAAATGAACTTATTTGTAACGACATTGGTTTTAATTTACACTGCCTGAATGAGGATGGTATGAGGCGTCAGTACTTGAGTATTTACACACGGCAGGGTCGACGAACGCGCATCTCTGCTGTCGTGAGCGACCACCGTGATTGCTTATCGCCACTTATAAATAGCCCACAACAACAATTCATGTACCTAACTATTACAGACCTTATTATGTTTTGATTTCGAATCACGATAGATCAATTATAGTGTTTTTTTATATCAATGATTGATTCGCTGTTAATAATGTATCGTGCGTCGAGGTACTTCCTATTTGAACGTCGAAATATCTTTACATTTCAATTCATTAATAAGCGGAATTGATAATCATTCTTCAATAAACGTTTCTATCGACGTTAACATCATGTGTAAAATGACTTCCTTCGGTACATAAATACATATGTCCGTGTATATACACATACAATACATCTATCCATATTGTACATATACAAGTACATATAGACTTCTTTACTGTTACATCTACTACATTCACTTTAAGACCGATTTAAATTATTTACTTTCAAGACGTTCTGTGTATCCGAACACGAATGTGATTTTAGTTTCTTTTTATTGAAGCATCATTTCGTGTTTAATGACATGCACTGTTTTTTATTAATTTCAATACTTGTCGATTCCGATCTGTTGTCGTGAAGTCTGACTGAAAAGTAAATACTTGAAATGGCATTCGGCCTTAAGCTAATAAATATGGGTCGTGTAGAGAGGTGGCACGTATAGCAGCACGTACGTAACGTGCGCGTTGCCTCACCGCTTGCGTCACAGCGAGCGCATCGCGGGGTGTCATCCACGCGAAGCCATCTACAATCCAAGCGCCCAATTGGCACTCGAATGGGGAATTATGGATTCCTTGCTATATTTCCTTATTATTGAAGGAGCACGTCGATTAGGATAAAGACATTTGCCACGTGGCGCTAACTTCCTAACCCGTAACGGACCTACCGTAATGATGTAATAATTTTACTAGGTATTATTGTTTCATGGTCACGCCAAATCGGTAACAGTGTAGGCAGAGAATTAGATAGGTAGTATGGGGTACGTGAACCTAATTTTATCTAGTTATGCTGTCATGAAAGTATGGGACAGTCTTGTTTACAGTTTAAAGACTTTAACTTAAACAAAATGCTTCATCGTCATTCTACTATAAATGGAACGAGGTAGTGTCACCGTGTTGCGTAATTCATTTTAAGGTATTAAATATAGTTAATGTCTTGGTGAAGGAACAAAAAACTAGAATTTTAGCTGGTTTTTGAAAATCTGCTCCTTTGCGTTTCATTTAGTTGCGTATACCTACTTTGTTTTACCATATATGTACATTGTACATACACATGTATGTATGTAGCGTAAAGGGTTTATATGCGCACATAATTATATAATTTAAAGACAGGGCCTTATTAAGTCGCAAATTGTAATTATATATTAGCAGCATTCAAAAGATTATATTTTTTTAATTCCAGCGTTTGTTATTATCAAAGATTTGAAACTTTGTCGCTATAATAATTTTTGTAAGAACGATATTGTGACGTTTATGATATTTACGAGTAAAGTTACAGTATTATATTGCAACAATAAAATGAATTCCTTTTGGACACGGTGCTTACGTATATTAGACCCGATTGTTTAGCTGTAGACAATGGGATTTTATTTTAAATTGTGAAAGTACTCTCTTCAATAGATCAATAGCCAACAAGCGATGTAATGTTTTACGTAAATATTAGATTTTCGTTGATTGTGTATGCTACAATAGAAATAACGTAGGTATTTTATTGAAACGATCGATTGCCGTTTTATAAAAAACGTTTTTTGATAACTCCGACATGAAGTGCCTATTTGGTTAATAAAAACATTGCAAACCATGCACAAAACACAAATGTACGTTTTAAAAATTTTCTGTTTATTTTCTACTTGCTATATTTCTGTAAGTTTATAAAAAAATTAACGGTGATTAGTAAAAAAATATGAATACATTTCATTTGAAACCTACGCATGATATATTGTTACAAACAGCTGCATGTGGTCAACTGTGTTTTGCTTAGAACATCGCAAAGCCACGTCGGATATTTAATGAAATTAGCCACCGAGTAGTGAATAATCAATATACAGAAAAAATATAATAAATGTCCTACATTCACCCACTGAATGTAGGTTTGAGGGGTATCAATTGTAATTACATGCAGTTTGGAAATGCCTTCATGTCCTCATGTGTCTGGTAATGAGCCTATGCTAATATCAAAAAATGAAGAATGTAAGTAATCGTAGAATATAAATGTGAAGGTCGCAGCGCGTCAAACTCATCAAACATGGCCTGTCAGAGGCCGGTGCGCTAGAGGCATGCCAAGCACCTGTCGAAACACGTCATTATCCAATTGCCGACAGGGAAACAGGTATTGCACTATCGTCAAAGATAATGCGAACGTGAATTATGTATCAGGGTGCCATCACAGATCACCAAATATATCGAGACAGTATCAAAACGCAATACAGTATACTTTATGTAACAAGCAAACGAACGAATTGTTTTAAATGCTAATTAATGCTTTTAAAAGCGAAGTGTTTTGTTAATTGGCTTTGAGTGGCAAATAAACTTATATAATCGCAGGTACGATAGCCGTCTTCTCGCAAGGTTTGCAACAGAAGTGGAATCATCTCCGGAGAACGACATGTAACTTACTATCTGACTTTCTAGGAAGGGAAGGTGTCGCAGAATCATTGTACACACTTGTGATTGCTGTAGAAGACGTATGTATATAAGTTATGACGTGGCATAATATTTGTTTGTAAATAGTCACCAAGGAACACATTTCTGTCTCACTTAGACTTTTAGTTCTATGTGAGTTTAGATGAAGGGATATATTGACTATAGTATAATTATCATACCTACTAGTATTAACGATCACATGCATTACATGTGTGATGTGATCGCTTGATTTTTTTATAATGTAAAAGTATTTGTTGAATTTTATTACAGGGGTATACATCACAATGCTACCTGATGTTATAGTATACAGAAGAAAACACCGTATGCCATCTAATAGTTGCAAAGTTTATGTTAGTATAAATATTCTATTGTTCGTAGAACCTCCTCTGATGCAAAATCTCGAGCCGTTAGCACTTGTAATATCTGGAAGACAGCCAAGGCGGTAATGACCTTGCTGTTTTTCTTCTAATTATTCTTTCCACGGTGACGGAATTAAACTGCTTAATTATAACGAAGACAAAAATGTTCAGGGCATTTTGTGTAGAGTGATTTGATTTGATAAATATAGCCTAATTCTGTACGCGTACTATGTTACGTTTTTACGTCTGAACTACATTGATGCAAGGCCTAGCCGTTGACTTGCAATAACTGGAAGGTAGCCAAGGCTTCTTTGGTACCAGTCTTCTCGTAGTGCAACTACCTTTGGTAATCAAGTTGTTAAAACTACTGATAGAAAGTAGGTAACACTAAATGAAGTAGGTAGTAATATTTTGTGTAGAGTCACATGGTTACTGAGTTGTTTGTAATTTCTACGTAATAATTTAATATGCAAAATCCTATTGACGTAAGACCCAGTTGTTAACGCTTGCAATACCTGGAAGGTGTCCAAGGCGGTTGTGACCTTGGTATCCATTTCCTCTATGCGTATCTATCAACTGTAATTAAGTTTTTTCGTTGTTAATTGAACACAAAAAGTGTTGGTGGCATTTTGAAACGTGACACCTGTCAATTGGCTTGACAGGTGTCACCTATTGCTATTATATGTGGCATTGTAAATTTAATGTTAGCCTTTTATGTCCCACAATTTACAATTTTTATTTGCGTAAAAAAAATGTGTGGACACCAATTATTATCCTTTATATATACGAGTACCTACATATTTCGACCAGGGTTCCTTTAAATTTGAAAGGAATAGAAATCTGACTATACCTTCTAGTGTTGTGACGTATAAAGTAGTTCAGGGTCTCTCTATTTATTTATCTGTAACTTTTATTTTTATGAAATCTACATATTTATGAAGTAAAACTTAAATTATCATAAATCTGTAAATATTTGTTTTAACACATTTCCAACTTACAAGTGAATGTATCGAGTCAATCATTCATATGTATATAACCTTTTGCTTTTAACACTCAAACTCT
The DNA here is from genome assembly GCA_018244795.1 of Parelbella ahira ahira. Taxonomy (NCBI): domain Eukaryota; kingdom Metazoa; phylum Arthropoda; class Insecta; order Lepidoptera; family Hesperiidae; genus Parelbella; species Parelbella ahira. The sequence goes on from DWME01000801.1 coordinate 24,894, forward strand.
GACTTGAAAAATTATTAATCCGCTCCATCAGTTACCAAAATTTTCAATTATTGCAAGTACTTTACCTACTTTCAGTTTGAGCTCAAATCAACTTGAGCGGTTTTATTGTTGTTTTATTATGTTGGAAATCAAAATTCAAGGCCTCTTTTTTACGTTGGCAATTATAAAATAATGCAGGCTTTCTGCACACGGTGGGGTCGTTGGAAAGTGCTCGGTGGAGCGAGTCGCAGGTACGTTTGCTTGCGACACTGCCCAAAGGTCGGTCGCTGACAATTAATAAAATAAAAATTAAAACGCATCTCAACGTTTAACAGTAGAACATTTGTATAACGTTTACCTTTCAATATTTTCCAATAAACGTGTATATTAAAATCGTTAACCCAATTACTAGTAGATTTTATGAGACGATAGTTAGGTCCGTTATACAATGTAATATATTAACAGTGTTTCATAAAACGATATTCATTATTTGGTAATAGCGGACGTAAAACCGAATGAAATGAAACGTTTATTTCATTAACTCAGTTAATTGTTAATAAATATTATTAGTAGTGAATAGGGAACATCAGATCAGTCAATATAAGGCTAGTTTGAGGTAGATGAAAGCAGTTAACTGTCGTACTTTACGACAACATATGACTTCCAATATAAATAATATAAGTATATTCTACGTGTAAAGTCAAATGCCATTACCGTACTACTAAATGGTACATACGCTTTGCAAAAGTAAGCGCAAATATAAATCAATTGACTGTATCAATGTAATTGATAGTTAGTTTTAAATGCTACGAGTATATTAATAAATTACGACAATGGTCTTATATACCAGCTATAAGTATCTATATGATAGTTGTTATAAAATGCAGAGCAGTTAGATGTAATGAGTGTATATTATATATAGTGAGATTATCGATTAATTGACAGGTTTGTAAAGGTTTTTATGTATCACAGAATGATACCTAAGCGTTTGTCGTTGTTTTTCGTAGCAAACTTGTTAGGAATATATGGAAACTATTCTACCGTTTCGCTTTTACTTTATACTTTTATAACTCTACCAGTATTTATTTTCGGATGTGCCGCGCAATATGTTGACTACCAGTTCGTCCTATGCATTGCAAATCAGATAGGGGAAAGCAAAACGCTGCGTATACGTAATTCGTGAGTAAAATATGCGTTGGGTGTTTAATGAGGCATACTTTCCATATCTACTATCATTTAAATCCCACAGGATGCTCGTAGCGTACCGAGATTAAGTGATTGTACCGTTTACTTGGAAAGTTTATGTTGTGTTAAGTTAGTGCATTACTTACTATATTTTATAGTTATGCATTACTTATCTATTATTTAATTGACCGCAAACTGATAGTAAGCAGGTAATACCATGTTTGCATTATTTTCTTTTCAATATGAAGTTATCCATAATATGTTGTATATTTTATGCCATATAAAACAGTTGTACATAGATTGGCTAGTTTTTACGAACGAATCTACGCGGATAAAACATAATAGAACTTTATGGAAATAATTAAATAAATGTCTACTATACAAATATTTTAAAGTTGATGTAGTGGTTTAATTAAAATGTAAAGTACCTAAGAATTCGTTTCGTATGAACGTCTGACTGTTTAGTGTCTTGCATAAATTATATTTAGAAACGCTGCGACAGCGCTAATATACTTTTTATGTTCCAAAACACGTGTCCACAATGAATTAAACCAGTTCCATGATCCGATTGCGAGTTGCCCATATTTATCACTTGCTCACCGACTAGCCCGGTGACCACTCACCGCCGGAAAACTGACTTCCACTTTCGTCACCTACTTTATCATACACACAGCGCAAATGAAATCGTATAATGCATCGTTCTCGATATTTGTTAACGATAAACGCGTATAAAAAAAATGAACCAACAATAACCCAAGGCAACTTAAACGCTGCTTAGAAAATAATCTAGTAATATAAACAACTTACGTTCAAGTGAGCGTAACATCCAAAAGTTTCGATACAAGCGAGAACTGTAGAATATTTAAATTCTCATACGTTATTGAACTTTTAGAACGGTATGAAAATTATACACAATGTCTCAATAAATCACACTGTTTAGCAATTAAACTTACAAGTGAAACGTTCAAAGGTCACGTTTTAAACAATTTTTTTGAAAAAATCACACCAACTTAGATTTGGGCGGTCGAAAATACCGATAAAGTAATATGCGGTGTCGCGCGGTAGGAGTTGGCGAAACTGACGTACGCAGCGCGCAAGCGCCGCCAAGGTATTGTTAAAAGTTACTTTTACTTACGAGACTTGCCGCTCTAGGTAGTTCGGTTGTGAGACCTCGCGTCCGTCGTTTCGCTACTCCACTCTTGCGCTCGCGAAAGAGAAAAACAGAGGTCTCGCTTTTCGCTGGCCGCGCACACGTTAGAAAATGTTTTTAGCCGCTATGCTCACTCAGGATATTTGTGCAAGATTGAGGCGAATTATTGCTATGCAAAGTATTGGTTACGGTTCATTGAAATTTTAGGTGAGTATTGCCTTACTTCCTCGCGCGGAATGGCAAACACAAGAAACGGAAAATAGACCGTTACGACGTTCGCGTTGGTGTCGATTGGTAGGCGTAATTGTTTTCCATTTGGATTCAACTAACACAGCGATCGAATAAAGTAGTTATGAAAGAAAATGAAAGGAATTTGTTCGTATTTCTTGTAATGAACTAATGACATACTCGCAAGGGCAATATCAACCTGTATCTGTATATAGATATATGTGAATGTCGATTAAATAGAGCATATGTGTAGCTCAACCTATAAAAAGTTTAGTTAGGAATTTTATAATTATTTATACAGGCAAATAATGTAACATCCGCCTTGAAAGGTATGCGGAGTTGCCTCGAAATGAGCCGCATTTTTCCTTTAATAGAGTCAATATGTATAAGGTAAAAAATGTAATCTGTCATAATAATTAATGAAACAGATCTGACAGCTTTATGAAGATTACGTCAAAATATCGAATGTTTTGCATTCGCCATTTATGTAATAAGGTATCCTTTATATAATACGCTCTGCATAGATTTGCATGTCTACGACATTTATTTATGTGTGTTTTACTTATTCATTAGGTTACGAATATTTATTCTATTTGTACTTCATTTTTTTGCTGAGCTTATACGTGGTCAGTTTTCCGCATTGGGCCATTAAAAAGGACAAAATAGATAATAGTCAGAGATGAAATATATTCCTGTATAAATAGAATATTGTTCAATACGTGTTATTTACGAATACATTCATAAAGTAGTACGCTTAGAACAATATTAAATTTTTTTTTCAAAGGTAACATCTTTTTTAAATATGTTACAATACAATTTGTATTGTATTGTAACATATTTAAAAAAGATTTATGACGTAATTAAGTTACTGAATCGATAAAACTAAAACGGATTTCAATTAAGTTCCTCAATTTCACCAAATCTATTAACAACACGATATTTATTATGCTCTATCTTTACTTTGAATACCTACGTGTTTTAATTGACTAATTTATTTAAATAGTTTTATTGTATGCACTTATGTTTTTATAATTTTAGCTCGGCCTTCGGAGGATTTCGCTAGATGTGTTTAATGCATACACGCGAGTACAATATCAGATTTTATTTATAAACCTGCCTGCCTCCCTACCATAGTGTCTTTATAAAGGACATTGTACACAGTTAAGAAACAGGGTACGAGTACAGCTGGGCAAAGACCTCCTTTGTCTATAGGAGGATGTGGAGCATGACTCAGTACTCGGCTGGTGGACATAGATAATGGATCTCATTAACAACTAGATATCTAACTTTGTAATTTTGTTATATAACGCCGCATTTATAACGCCAAGTGCCAACGTAACGATAGACGGGATGCTTCATGTAACTAAGTAATATATTTCTTTATGTATAAGTGATAATACAATAAAATGGACTTGTATAAACGTACATGCTACTTTCTAACATTGAAGCGTAACATTTTAGAATTATTTTCGTGTTAAAAATTATTTGATACACAATAAATAAAAGCGTAGATACGTGACATAATCTTATTACATTATAGTTAATTATTTTTATTTTTATGTTTAATTATTTTGTTGGACATAAAGACGACCACAAATGTTGAATAAAGCGATCGAGTACTATATACTTATGTGTTGTATTATTGTGTTTGCTAACTCGAAATTTTCAGCTTACCCTCCATTCGATAGTGGGTCGTATAACATACACACGTAGAAGTGTTCTGCACACCTCTGCCTATCCCTTCGGAGAAATACAGCGGTAATTTTATGTTGTGTATGTACAATGTACATATATGCACCTCGATATTCCTTTTATTTTTGTTAGAGTAGCGAATAATGATGAAATACATATTGCGTATCCAGTGGGACACGAAGACCTGAAGATCAGGTTCAGCGGCATGCTATTGGAGAGGCCTATGTTCAGCAGTGGACGGTGACGGGCTGACTGTGTTTGTGTGTTATCCAGTCAAGTGTTTGCGTCAACTGCATTGTCTATCAAATGTTAGTGGCAAGTAAAATTTCGATCGTGCTCGCCGCGGCCTCGCACCGGACTGTGCGATCTGATTTAGTTCAGCCGCATCGATTAGGAAACTGCTATT
>DWME01000802.1:0-29532 GCA_018244795.1 Parelbella ahira ahira
AGCGCCATGGACCGCACCACCCCTGTGTAGAGACGGCGGCAGGCCGCATTCGGCCCACCCAGGTTCGGCAAGAGCCGGCTCAGCGCTCCGGCAGCCCTGACCAGCCTTGGGCAGAGGAGCCGGAAGTGCTGCTCGAACCTCCATCCGCTGTCGAGCACGAGTCCCAGGTACTTCATCGTAGACCCGACCCGGATAGAGGTCCCGATGATTGTCGAAGCTAAACATATTATGCACAATTAGGTAAACGTAAATAATTTAGTTAAGAAAATTTCCGTGTAGATTGTTCGGTGGTATGAAAATTTTATTTTTTCATATATGTACTACTGTCATAGTTTATGATTCGTAGGTATTAACTTTTTAAATATTCTATGTAATTGAGAAAATTTCCTGAAAACAGTGACAGGTTATACATATATGTATTTCTAAATTTTACACGGTCTGAAGAAAAAGTATGGATGCGTTTACTATAGAGCGAAATATTGGTGAAGTATTTCCCTTTAAGGTGCTACACAAGGCTAAATAAATAATTTTTAGCTAACCTCCTTTTATATGTACTTCATATACTTACATAAATAGGTTTTGAAACGTATTGTCCTACACTATACTAAATTATTTAATAGGTATTACAAAAATGTAAACAGTTTTTCAATGATGAATCTTTATGAGAAAGGATAATTAACATTATTAGAAACCGAAACAAATAATTTCAAGAGGTAAATATAGGTCTTTTAAATATATTTATCAATTTCAAAACATCACTAAAAGTGATACGATTGAAAACTTAAAAGTCCGTATATAGAATAATTACTTCAATTTATAAAATAAATAATATTTCGAAAAGAAAATAAATAAAAACATTTAAAAATACCTATTAGGAATGTTGTAGCCATTCTTAGTCCTACTCCCGATTTTAAACTTCGCTTGCCTCTGCTTGGCACCCGATGATAAGTATATCACGTAGGCCACATCGCGGCTACGGAATTTTAACTATGGAAAGGTGTTTCTAAAAATGTTCATTTTCGAGGAAAAAACGCCAAGAGAAACTCTTTCAAACGGCACGTTTTTCTTGCCTCATATTGTCGACTTATGCAAAATATGTTTGTATGACTGCTACGTGATCACATTGTTGTCATCTTACGCCCATTTTTTCCTGTTGTAAATATCAATAATAAATATTTGGTGCGTAAAAGATACGAGTCTGTTAATAAAGAGTGGATCAAATAATCGAATATCTTAGTGCCTCGACTGCCTTGATGGTCGAGCGGTTTACAAGCGCAACTGCCGATAGGCCGGTCCTGGGTTCAAATCTAGGGTCGGAGTCTGGATCTATGCTCGATGTTTAGCAATAGGCTCACTACCTATTCCATGGGACACAAACGTAACTGGTGAAACGTGTGAATGTACAACACTCCTCTGCCTACCCCTTCGGGACTACATGCGTGATATTGCGAATATTATGTTAGTAAAACTTCTAATTACAGAGAACTTAGTTGTTGTATGTTCGTAAGTGTCAATTACGTTTCGTGCCAACACTGTTTCAATGGACTGACATCTAGTTAGAAAATGCAATAATGAATTAGTTTAGACCTGATATATTCAGCTTAGATTAGTGCTGAAATAGTTATAGCGTTTATAACAAATACAAATTTCCATGAAATATATTCACTAAAATTACATTTTATGACCAACTGATGTAATAATATTCCTTGCCCAATTAAAGCAGACCGTTTTAGTATTCTGAATGATTTGAAATGTATTGTATGTACAAGTGTATCATCATCATCAGCAGCTTAGTCCCGTCCCCTGCTGTACATAGGCTTCTCCAATGGCACGCCACTGAGCTCGATCTTCACCTCTTCGGTTGAAGGTTTCAGTCACGATGACGATAATGTGTCACGTGTATGGCACCACTTATACATATGTATGGCAACAAAACAAACAAACAACATGGTTGACTGGTGGAGAATGCCTCAAGGCATTAAGTTCGCCCTTTGTGATGCCTGTATATGGTGTACAATAAAGAATAAATAAATAAACGATTATTCGATTTTAATTGACGAATAAAAAAATTACAAAAAATCATTTCCTTTTACAGAATCATGTGGAGCGGATGACTTCCGTTGTAATGATGGAAAATGTATTGAATCCTGGCGACGTTGCGACCGTGTCTTCGACTGCTCCCAAAGCGAAGATGAAGAAAATTGCGGTAAGTATACACTCTGAACACTGGGATTGGGTCATTATAAAGGACACCGTGGTATTACACAGCATTATCAGAAGATTGCATGATTCGCATCACTACACGTACATCATAAAAACATTAATTGAGTTATGTAAGGGTGGGTAGTATATTTTAGGCATGACCACAATGAGCGTGATTGACCGAAAAATTAGTAAGTTATACTATTGGATGACGACTTGGTATGTACATTTGAAGTTCGCAAAGTAGTACAAGGACAAAAACAGAAAGGAGAGTTAACAAAAAACGATTGCAATTCCAATGCGAGCTTCTGTTCGCAGAATGTAGATCGAATGAGTTCCTCTGCATCAGCGACAATTCTTGCATCGAAGGGAGGAAGCGTTGTGACGGTGTCAACCACTGCACTGACGGTTCCGATGAATTACATTGTGGTAAGTTATCAATCAATGGGTCCTGTTTACATAGATTGCACACCAGACAGATACACTAATCGGAGTTCGTTCTTGTTGTTCATGCTTCTGTTTTGGATTTAATTTGGTAAGTCTCCAGTATTTTTAACTATTGGACTGGTAACCATGTATGCAAGGAGAGGGGAAAATTTCGATGCCGGAACGGAGGTTGCATTTCTGTTCTCCTTCGTTGCGACGGTTATAAGGACTGCCCGCTTGACGGCAGCGACGAAATTGGATGTCGTAAGTATTGTTATGTAGTAACTAACTTCAAACAGTGGCATTAATTAATATCGGATTCCTTCAATGAATAACTATCTTAGCTCAAACGAATGAAATTTATAAAAAAATATGAATTAGTTGATGCCGATGTTCTTAAACAAGTTTTTATTTTACTAACCAATAATCATGATTACAATGGATGACCGCTTTTGAAAGGTTGCAAGTCAGGCCAATGGCAATGTGACCATGGCAATTGCATTCAGCTAAGCAGGCGCTGCGATGGTCACGTGGACTGCCCCACGGATCGGTCGGACGAGAGAAATTGTCTCGGTAAGAGTGCGTTTAGGATTTCCTAAGCGTTACATTTGTAAATTTTACATATACTACCATGTATTTATTTTGTATATTATGATTATTTTTCGTACATGTATTGCCTAGGTCGATATGCCTTCACGGAATCGCTTATCGCTGTAAGTGTGCTTTCATAGAACGCCAATACTAATCCGGTGTACAATATATTAGCCTTTTGTATATATTTACAGCGGCTGAATTCTTTAAATGCAGTTCGGGCAAGCTTATCCCCGAAAATTTGAGATGTAATCGCCGTTACGATTGTGGCCCTGGAGATTATTCCGATGAAAAGAATTGTCGTAAGTTTTTATACCGTAAAGGTCTCTTCTCAGTCTTGTCTCTGTTTCCTTACTCGGATGTCGCCTCGTCTTTTACTTTTCTCTCTTTCATTCTCCTTCATTTTGCATTGAATGTTGTAGAGACCTATTAAATCTTATCTGTGCTGTGAACATTTTCACTTTATCGTCTTTTCTGTTTTCTCATCGAACATTGAATGATATGTACATTTTTCATATAAGTCTATCGAAAGTCATGTTCACTAATCATCTACTAGAATTGATTGAGAATGCAGCACTTTTCTTTTGCCGGTCAGCATGTGGTGACAGCGACTTCAAATGTGACAATGGACACTGCATTCCCGCATCCAAACATTGTGACGGCACGCATGATTGTCAGGACGGTTCTGATGAACGAGATTGCATTTATGGTTTGACATTTTCCCACAATTTGTCTTTCCCGCAAAATTACAGATCCCTGTAAATACATAGCGACTTCAAAAGTCACTATAAATATATCGGTGGCGGTCATTATTTTATGGCTCGTATATACATATCTATAATATGCCTACATATGGGTACGGCATGTTAACAATTGCAATAAAAAGCTAATTAAATTACCTAACAGCATATTCTTATATACCGCCGTTGCACTAGCAAGTAACCAAGATTGACAGAAATTGAAATAGTTTGATTACTACTACAACAATAACAGTTGACTTATCTCTTATATTTAAATTACGTAAGTTTTGCAGTAAAGAAATTAATTTGCTAGAGCACCTAACGAATTGTATGATGTCCTCGACAATACATATGTATTTGTTATGGTTACGGTTTTTGCATTATATTATGGCAGGCACAGTATGCATGGCTTATCAATATAAGTGTTCGAGTGGGCAGTGCGTTGAAGCTGCATCCTGGTGTAACGGAACCAAGGAATGCTATGACGGCTCAGACGAAATAACGTGCACTTGTAAGAGAGACGAGTTCAGGTGTCGCGATGGGTCTTGTATTAACATCGCCAAACGATGTAACGGTCCAAGAGACTGTTGGCCGAATGGTGAAGACGAAGTGAACTGCGGTAAGTCTCGTTAGAGGGTTGGTCTACTTCTACTCTTCTTATGGATAACAATGGAGACCTCATGGCTTAATGTCAATTTGATATTAAGTGTGTTAATCGTTGGATGTTTAATTGTTTTTTTGTTAATGCTATACGTGTAATTATTCAGAAATGAGCATGGCTTGCATGTGTAAGTACATAACTACAGCATGTTGTCAAACTGCATTACGTGTAAATATAGTAGTAAATATTAATTATAGTACATAACCGTATAGTCGATAGTAACGGATTGGTTTTCAAATTGCAGAATTAAATTGTTGACATGTTTTGACATCTACATTGTTAATTACAATGTACGTTTGTCACTCGCAATTATTGATCGTTTATGTTTATGTTTAAGTAAGGATCAAAACTGTTTATCTAAAGTTGAAATATCGGTACAGTCTCGTGAGAAAAAACAGTTGGTTTGATTAATCAATTCGTGTCGTATAGCGTAGAGGTGACTACCATTTCCGCATACTGTAGACACAAGCGAAATTAAACCTTTTTGCCTATTTTACGTGTGTGCTTTAACCGCAATATGTAGCGATACTTCCAGAATTACGAGTGAACGTTTAATTGTTGCTTTTATTCAATATAAAGGTATTGAATGATACGATCGGCTCGTTTGTGAGCCGTGGATCTTAATGCCATAAAACTAATTTAATAAACTTATTTTATAGAACAATCGTGCCCAGCCGGCAGCGTCCCCTGCGACCCGGGCAGCCGGGTCCGTTGTGCGACACGCTGCAATTCCAACCCGGAGTGCGACGCCGGCGAGGACGAGTTCGACTGCGAACGTAATTATCTCAACCTCGTCACGATAAGCTAGAGATCATGTGTAATACTAGGAAGCTGACTGACATCCGCTCGTGTGCTCCGTGAATTTACGAAACCCATATTAAGTGTCACGTAACCGTGTAACGTTAGCCGTTTTGCTTGTGTTACGACACCAACAGCGCAAAACATGGGTCGAGCCATGGACAGTCCTATTTATGTGTGAAGTGTTGTGACCGCGATATATTTGTATTTTATTACTTCGATTCACTTGATAGAGTATTATTTATATGTAGTTTATTGACTTGTGCGTAGAACGGATAGTACATAAGTTCTACAAGAAATCCGCAAAGTTGGTTGAGCTTCTATCATAAACAACATATTATGTACCTACTTGTATACCAATTTTGATATATGTAATTATCAATTTTGAACTTTCTATGTATTTGCTTTCGGACTCTGTTTTTATATTTTCGTTTATGTATATATTTTTCGCATCATCATGGAGGTGAAATCATTGCTTGTAGTTATATAAGTTACGCGTGCAATTATTATAAGCGATAAAAACATATCTAGCTACGTAAGCATCATCTAAAGCAACTGGCGATCGTACCGCGTTATGCATAGCGAGAACTTCTGTCGTTGGCTCTATGCTTCGTTAATATAACATTTTGATGTAGGTTTTTTTTTACTTTAATTTTTCTTTATTGACCAGTGAATTGTATTTGTTTCAAAGCGTGTAGCTACAAGTGCAACGATAAATGCCTGCAAGCAAGTCAGATCTGCGACGGGGTGCCCGACTGCTTGGACAACTACGACGAGGCGGACTGCGGTTTCTGCGACGGCCCGTCCGACTTCAGGTAACCGTACCGGCGAGCGGGGCTTTCATTTTTGCCATTTGACCGATCATTATCAAAACAAGTGTCTAGTCTAATTTGCATATGAACGAGTATCGGCGCCTCGTCAGCGATTGTGATTGTATTTAATAGCCGTAAACGCATTTTTTACGCTTTATTCGAATTTTTTAGAGCGCTACGCTGTTATTTGTATGCGATTTTTTTTACAAATATTGTGATGTGTGGAGCAATTGCATATGCTGTGGCTGCGCGCGATGATGCACGTGTGCGACGCAGGGGCTTCGATGATGACGGTACTCAATTGTCTTTGTAGATGTCAGAACGGCGAATGTATTAACATTATCCAACTCTGCAACGGCGTCCCCGAGTGCACGGACTTGAGTGACGAGAGCGACTGCAACACGACCGTCGTGTCCACGCCAAGCAAGTATCCCGCGAACTGTCTTCGCTGTTCTATCCAAGCCAAATGACACTTTATGTTAATGGTATACCTTATAAAAATTTTCAGACGCGTGCTTGGACAATCAGTTCCAATGTCACAATGGAATTTGTATCGACGATCAGTTTGTGTGCGACGGCAACCCCGACTGCGTGGACAACGCGGACGAAGACAACTGTCGTAAGTATCCGTTTGGGATCACTTCAATTCTCACAACTTATTCTCTGATATACACGTCTAATATTGAGCTTCTTACACTTCACTTCTTGTCACAAGGTTTTGAACAAAATTTAATACAGATATGGCACATGTTTCGATGAGAGCACAAAGCACTTACTTTATTATGCTTACAGCAAACGCAATTCGAGCACAGGTATTGGATTTTTTGATAAAAACACCACACGCACCGGCGAAAACGTCCCACTATCAGCACTGCATTGTTCTAGATTGTAATCGAAGCGTCCACTTTTAAATTTAGTTTAATTTAATTATTATAATGCCTAGGACGAAATGGACGAACAAAGCCCTGTTACCGTGTTACTGAATTCGAGTGACCAGCTTGAAGTATTGACATTGTCGTCTAAATGAACACAGTTTTCGTTGATTGCGTACAGTTAGGTATTGATATGAGTAAGCTAAATTGGGCTGATGTGCAGCATGGTATGCGATGAGGCCCTCCCGAACCCCAGTGGAGACGCCGCCGTGCCACGAATCAGAGTTTACCTGTTACAACGGCCGGTGCATACCTCACTTGATGCGATGCGACAATCTGTATGACTGTTCGGACTTCTCCGACGAACAGAACTGTTACACTTCCGGTACAGGAAACGTTTTCATTATCTAATCACTATGGAATGCTGTATGCGTGTTCTATATATCTACCTGGTTGTGTCGATCTCCTCATTGTTGTGATCCCCTAGTAAGCCTCTTCTTTTCGGCTGCACTTTAGTAACGATTAGAAACGTCGATTGAATGATTACTAATTTTTGTTATAATTTTTGCCGCCTCATTTATTTTCATAGATCACGAATGACACTCTGTAGTGTTTGTACGCCGTAAACTTTTAGGTCGCGATCTGTTCGTTTCATTTTTCGACGTAGGTACTTATTCGTAATTAGTGGTTTTAATTAGGTAAATCGATATCAGCTCTTTTATGTGCATGTTGTTATATGATAATCATAGCGATTTGTTTATTACTCGCACAGTACGTGGCGTGATAGTTTTATAGTATAATTTAGTATCTACAGCTTTCTCGTTAAACGGCGCAGGTAGAAGTATTTTAAGTGCTATCTGATGAAGATTTATGAAATCAACATTGTTTGTCTAAAACTTCGCACAGATGCTGTAACTTTTTATTTAATTTCGCTGCAACTCGCTGTATAGGTATGTGTCTTTTACTTGAACCTTTAGCATACGATTATGTTCTGCGTCATCAATCAGAAATATTGTTATTTCTTTGACCATCGCTTTCCTGATATTAGTGTTTGAATCGTTATCCATTGTAGGTGTACAAGTAACTTATGGTAATCAATACTGTAGATCTTTTGATATTTCGCAACAGTATCGTAAATAATTAATTTCATACAAATGTAGTTGGGGATTTTAGTGGAAAACCCATTACTGATTTATATCAGATTGGACGACAAGTCGTGATTAGGATTAGTCAAACAAAGTTTTCTTCGAGTCTTTTTAATAAGGAAATGTTTCGAACTAATTGCAATAAGTACTACCTAGTACTTACATTAGTCTGAAATAAATTCACAACTACATTTTTATTGACGGCTGGTAGTTCGACGATCTCGTAATATATAAACGCATGTCATTAGTTGACAGCTCACTTTTTTATTCCGATATTTTACAATCTATCTAGATTTCAAGCTTTCTACATGCCGATTTTGATTAAATAAAAATATGTTTACTATTGACTGCATGGTCTAGAGGTTGGAAACGCAACTGCTGAGCAAGAGCTCCTGGGTTCGATCCTCGGGTCGCGCAAAGTTTTATTGGGCTTGTTTAACTTTAAGTTCCTAGTATCAGCTCGGATTCCATATTTATATCCGGGGTATGGATCTATCCTCTATTCCATACGACATACAGCATGACAGATGAAACATGAGAGTATTGCATTCCTCCGCCTACCCCTTCGGGTAAACATAGTGGTGATATTATGTTTATTATAAATACACATTGTAGGACCTCTGTGAGTTTAACAAATTCTTAACGCTAATCGAACCGAAAGGTATAATATTCTTAAGTCTTGGTCATACTTTACAGTTATTGTTTCATTTAGGGTTGTCTACTATTAAGCGTTTTTCTTTAAACAGTTCATATAACAATACCCTATTCCTTCTGTATCTGTGTGTACATGTGAAGTATTGCGCTACATTATATAAAATGTCATTTTATCCCAAGCAAATATTTCACTGAATTTTAACATAAATCGATTTGCCTTCTGTTACTAGCTTGCTCGGAAGGCAACTGGCAGTGTCTCTCCGGCCAATGTATCCCGGGATCGGAATACTGCGACGGTAAATCCGACTGCAAGGACAGCTCCGACGAGCGAGATTGCTACATTTTCACTACGACGCACCCGCCGCCGTCGCCGCAGCTGCCGCCCTACCGGCCGCCGCCGCAGGCGCCGCCGACAGAAGGTACGCGAGCCGCTGACACTGTCACCCTACACATACACACAGATTTATTGCTTACGGCACTTTGGAGCGTGCGTTCAAGCCGACAGTGCGCTGAAGAATAAAAAACGTAAAGCTTAACAGCTGTTAATTTTATCGACATCAATCGGAACCTTGAGAAATTGTTCTTCAAATATAAGACTGTCACGAGGGCTACACATTATTAAATAAACATAGATTGATTTTCGTTTGCGTTGCTCAAAACTGACAATTAACTCTTCCAAGAGATTTATCCCTTGCAATTATTGTCGCTGAGACAGATATATTGATCGTCCAAAGGTCTTATTATATACCTAAATGTTAAAGGATTATATTAGTGTACGTCAGGTTTGTAAGGGTAGATATATTCCACTCTCGGTGTTTTATGTCTACTCTTTAAGGAATCTGTAATAGTAATTAATGATCATGTTATCATCATCAGCTCGTTGTAGTCACCCGCTGCACAATTAACATTCGAAATCCCTACATCATAACAACGATACAGTAACGAATATGTTATATGAAATGTATCTATTTATAAGATTCCTAGCGGTTATAATCATTCATCTTATTAATATAGGTTCATAATACGTAAACATTTATCATTCGGTAATACTAGTAGGTTACCTATGCTATATACTATTAGTACAGAAATGTATATATGTATTTGCTTTCAACATAATGTCTTAATATATCATAATGTTGCAAATAATCATCGTTATAGGATAATCCTGGATCATATTTTATGTTTTTTTGATCACATAAATATAATATCGATACAAAACCTTATCTTGATATTAAGGCCACAGTACAACTGACAAACGAAGGTAATAATAGATACTAATTAGTCATCATTGTTACTATACATTACTGTACATTGTTACTTCATTGTTTTGATAGAAGTGTAAAAGTGCTTAGTACATAGCGGTTATAGTCATCGGCTAGTAAAACAGTCAGTGATTGATTCGGTTATTTGTCTGGCTGGCACCTGCTGCAAAATGGCAGTCGATCTATCAATTGCCAATAGCTCAGCAGCGATAATCAACAAAACAATGATCTCGTCAATAGTTCGATCCTTTAAAAAAGGCATTCCGCATAGGCGGATGTGGCAGGAACCGTTGGAGGTGTGAGAACGGTCACTGCATCGACGCGCGTCTGCGTTGTGACGGGCACCTGGACTGCCCGCACGACATCAGTGACGAATTCCAATGTCCAGTCGGCAGTAAGACAGAATATCTATAACCTGCACCTGTGATTAATGAACACATGTCGGGCGTTAACCGGTTCAATACCATTAGCGGCTGAAGCTTTGCCCACACACCAGCACTCTCAACAGTTAGTTGTCGCGGTCATGTGATTCCACCTTTATCCACAATAATGTTGTGTCCGATCACATCTTTGTTAACCAGTGACAGGTAAAATATAATTAAAACAAAAAATTAAATCAACCACAAATAGCTTTATAATTAATTATTGTATTCGACTGCTGGGGTTTGAAGTAAAAACTTCAGTCGGCTAATGGAATAATATAATTTTATATAGTTATCATGTTAGTGATGGGTATTGACGTTGTTATGTACTAACTACATATAGAGTATTGGCAAATCATGCTTTATGTTATTTCATATAATTTTTATATCAGTAGGAGTTGAGAGTGATGAGGCTGTCAGCGTGGCAAAATTCTGGGCTAAAACCATTTAAGGACTTAAAATGTGTTTGTCATCGACACGCTAAGAAGAAGAATGTTTATAAAATGTTATCTCTATAAAAATACTCAAAGTTACTGTTCAAACAGTTGTATTAGTGCTTATATAATTCATTCATTGTTGAAATATTTTCCTTTTTAGGTGTATGGACAGTTGGAAATATTGGACGGGATCAGGGGATACTTAGATGGCCGTTACTGGCTGCCTATATTGTATATCCTGTTAGATATTTTGTCTATGACGAAACTGTTTGGTTCACTCTCATGGTTCTGGTTTCTGCTCTCGCTTTCGACAGCTTCTCCAAAAAATGGCGACGCACACCACCCAAAAGACATCACTGGATGAAGTAAGCAATTAAATGTTATCTATATAGGACTGTCTTAACTCTGCATACCATTCTTAACACATACATATTCAATTTACTGTCATTTTTAAATACTTGAAACTTTAATTATTATCCAATATGTTCATAGAAGTATAACTCATTCTATATGGAATTTACTTGTAGAGGAGCATGTGGATAGCAGAAAGAAATTGAATTACAATATCGTTTATATTTTAAAGACTTAAAATTTGTACTATTGTGTACAGGAGAGCAGCAGTACTTGGTGTATGCGCCTGCCTCTACCTCTCATTGTGGTGCAGTTACCTGTATTTCTACGGGACCATCACAGACAGTGAAGGCGACGAAATACCTGTGTACGAAGCCTTGCATCACTTCTTCACTAGCCCCTGGTAATATACAAATGTTTATTATTCATGATGAATGATTAATTTATTTTCTCCAGTATAGAGCATTTGTTGGAAAAATCTTTGTACATGTTTCAACTACATTTACATGAATGACTTGGGTACTGACTAGGTAGTTTCATTTGTAGAATATTTTTTCATCTTATTTCCAGGTGGTTAGATGTCAAACAGTGCCTGATCGATACATATTACTATGCCCAGCACCATGGTTGGTACGAAGTGTGGAAGCAAATCATAGACCTGTCTGATCCGCATGGTGAACAAAATGCTTACAAGGTAGCTATTTATATTATTTACAAGTAAATTATAAACATTATATTGTCCAATACTACTGGGTTTCCTAATTTCAAATTTACGACAGTAATTTGGAGAGAATGGATTAGTGCCTTGTATATATAGCAAATGGTTAAACACCTATCCTATGCTGGGACCTAAAACATAACAGGTGAATTATGAATGTAGGTGAAATACAGAAGTCATGTTATGAAAAAAAATATATAAAAACATCACAGAACTACTACTCATCATACATTTGCTACAGCTTTAGTCATTAAATGTTGAGATTAGCGCCTCAGGGCCTAAAATAAACTATTTAGCTTACAATAAACTAATAAAATACAACTAAAACAAACTATTAAATAACAATTGGCATGTTATCACTACAGAATACATGGGTACATTATATACATTCACACCATGTTCCATATGTTATATCGGAAAAATACTACTTATGAATTAATGAAAATAATTTAGATTTTCTAGTACTGGCTCAGATTGAGGATCTGTGCCCATCAGGGATTACAGGCGTGATGTTAAGTTCACGCTTTAGTAAATAGTTACTTTAAATTATTACGATAACCTTTATGGGTAATGTGTATACTTATGCATATTCAGGTTCTGGGACTAGGGCCAGATGCTAGTCAACAAGAGATCACATTGACATGGCGCCGCCTGTCACGTGAGAACCACCCGGACAAAGTGAAAGACGAGCATCAGCGTCGCGCCGCCCAGGAGCGCTTCATGGAGATACAGCAGGCCTACGAGATCCTATCCAACAGCAAGCACCGCAGGAACAGACGTAACAAGAAAGACAACTCTTAACCGGCTTCAACCAAACAGCATGTAGCCACAGACGAGTAATTACCATATTGATCGTATAAATCCTAAAGCCAATTCTCACGTTTGTTAAAGAATTAATGCGAAACAAGTTTGAGACAACAGAACATTGCAAGTTTTATATTGTAATAAGGTTGTTACAGATGTATGGTTGGCAAATGAATTTTGAATTTTTTCATTGAATAAAAATATTTAATGCCGTTTTTAAAATATTCTGGCGCTTCCTTCTTGCATCTTTTTGAAACGCTAAAATTTTGCTTTTAGACGATTCCTCGTATTTCATTGATAACTTCATAAATTTATAATGTAAGAAAAATAGATATATGTATCATAAAACAAAAGGCCAACGTAATTGATTTATTTTTATTATTTTTAAGCCCTTTAAAATGTATTAAGAGTTATTTTTTATTAGTTAATTTTAAAGATTGTTTTAACTTATTTTTTGTATGCATTTATCACTTGTACCAAATATAAGTTACAATATATAGACAGTGGGTTGTCATAGTGCACATATTCGTAATAAGTATTCAGATTTGCGACGAAGTAAATATTGTCTATGAATTGAAGGGACTTTGCGTGCGTTTTAATTAAGATTTTATTTTATAATATTACTATTTATGCGTGTTTTATATTAGCTGATTACAATATACCATTACGAATATACCTTCCATAATTTAGAATTCTCTTTGCTCGTGGTCTAAACTGCGTAAGTGTCTAATATGTGACCTAATATAGTAAAGCCTACACTGTTAGATATTATGTACTATTTCGTTTGTATCAGTGCTTGCTAATAATATGAAGTACTTCAGTGATGGCGAAATCCATCTCAAGTACTAAAAAAACTTGTTTCTGCTACAATTTGATACAAAGTAAAAACGAGAGGCTTTTTAATTGTATAAAGAAGATAATTTTTGAGACTCGTATAAATAATAATTATTTTTTTTGGGAAGGTGTCTTAAATCGACAACATATAAATATATTCGCCTACCTTAAATTTCAATATGTATATGTACATAGGTTCATGTCTCATAGTGTGGACTAACATAGTCAACTTACTAATAATGTAAAGAAATATGAACAAAATAATGTTTTTAATATTTTGCAAAAGTGTCTCAGTTTGTGGATAATGTTCTCCATCCTGTAATTCTCAGGCCTATGTATTTTTTTAAATATAAATTTTAATCATACTTTAATATAAAAAAAAACGTAACATCACGCCTGTAATCCCCGAAGGGGTAGGCAGAGGACTGTAGTACACCGTCACGTTTCACCAGTTACGTTTAAGTCCCATGGAATAGGTGGTGAGTCTATAGCCATACACCGGGCTCAATTCCAGACTCCGAGTCACTACTAGAAGTTCTAAATTAGAAAAATCCAATAGCACCCGACCCGGGATTTGAACCCAGGAGCGGCAGTCGCTCTTGCAACCTCTCGACCAACGAGGCAGTCGAATATAAATGATTTAATTCATAATAACAAATTAAATTTTACACCTTTTTATGCGGTTTTAAAACGGCAGTATGATATTTGTTTGTAAAGCGGTTTCATAAACGTGTTCTATACACTATCTCGGTAACGTATTTTTAATAACATTACCGCAAACCGTATGAACACGGTTGCGTAACTTATATAAAAATATGTATATGTAGAAACTGCTTTAATGTGTTTCGCAATTCTAAGATGATACGTAATGTAGTATTATAGTTTATATGATTCGCAAAGAATAAGAAAGATACCGTTGTGTTCATCGCGTGGTTATGACATATGACATATGACTTAGACATTTGTTTTTTTTTAATATTCAGTGCGTAAAAACTTTTTTATTTTTGTATAACGCTAAGTACTTCCGATTTATACTTCCCTACCTTGTAATTTATGTAAGATATGTAATCATATCCAGAAACTATACAAGAGTCTTGTATTTGTTTTTTTTTTATGATTTATTTACCTATATCGAGATCTGAATGTTCATTTTTTAATTGCTGAATCTAATGATTTACTTAGAATCTGTTAATGTACTTACTCAAATAATTTATATTTATTTGATAATTATAAATTTTTACTCCACTGTTACATGTGAACGTAACATCAAAATAATTATTATTTATTGCCGTCCACTGTATTTTATATTTATTTATAAATTTAATTTTATTATTGTTTACGTAATTAGGTTAATTTTAAACTTTACGGTAAAATTCTGCATTCAAAGCATCTTATCAGAAGAGACTATATACATACGATTGAATATAAGTATTTTAAAAAACGTGGGATGGTTTATATTTAATTGTAATTTGCATTTTTATTTATTTTTATAATATACGATTTGTGAGCAATTGTGTTTATTATTGTATAAAAATTCCTATATATTATTTTATCTATCCTAGCCTATCTCGTAAACTTAAGTTATGTAAATAATTTTAGTAGACATAAATCATTGAATTGAATGTGCTATATAAGGATCCATTCCAATAGGCAAGCTCGTAGAACTGAGCAGAGTTTTAATCATGAAAACGTATCATTACGCCTGTAATCCTCGAAGGGATGGGCAAAGGAGTGTAGTACGCTCCCACTTTCCACCTGTTACGTTTACGTCCCATGGGATAAGTGGTGAGCTTACTGCCATACACCGAGCACAGATCCAGACTCCGAGCCACTGCTAGAAATTTTAGAAAGGTAAGGTAAGGTAGGAAAACGGAGGTAAGAAAATAAAGACAATTATTTTATCTCATTTATTTCAAGGTACGTGTACCTATCTACATTCATATTTATTGTTTACATTGATTGTTTATCTGTAGACAAAACTACTATTTAGCCTGTTGGTTTTTAACATGAACGTTAGTTGTAACAATTTTTTTAAACTACACATTGAATATGGTTAAGAGTCGTACATTTAACAAAGAACAACGATTGAAAGCATTCTATAATACCTAATTGCGCCTGCATTAATTGAGTTTTTTTTTAAATCTCAATATGTTGAACACAACACAAAATATTTTAAGTCTCATCAAATAATGTCTTTTGGTATGGAATATTATCATTGCGGGATCACACAAATATAATTTAAATATTCATAAAGAAAATCTAATTATTTTTATTTTACACATCGACGGATTTTTATTAATTGAAATATTAAATTGACTATGCTACCACTATAACATCAGCTAACATAGAGAATTTAAAATGGTTCTAAATCTATAGATTTAACTTTTTTCTAAACAACATCAATATTTTCACTAATCTGTTAATAATAATCATCAACTAGTTGTTGTGAACATAGAGTATTATACTTAGAGTAGGGAACTAGCCTAAAATGTGTCCATCAAAAAAAAAGAGAAAGCAAATATGGCTACCTATCTGTCTCTTTCTACTCGCGCAGGCACAGATAGCGCCAGCGTCAGTTCCTTATTTGAAAAACAAGTTGTTCTTTTACTGCACTTGCGTCAGTACTGAGATAGAAAGAGATAGATAGGGAACCGCGATCGTGTCTCTCATTTTAACCGTCGAACGTTGCCGTTTACAGGCAGCCGTATGTTTTCCCTACTCTATTTATTTATAATCTCTCTACGGTTGTGAATGTCAAAGATCCAATTTAGTATCAGTCTAGAAAGATCTCTCACCACTTTAATAATATTATCGCCAATAATAATATTTATAAGTCATTAAACACCATATTCAACGAGCGAAATGTATTTTAATTTGAACATTGCAGGTAATATATTAAATTGATAATCTATTTCCGACTGATTTCATTGATATTTTAGGCGCAAATAAAATTATGTAGCTTTATTAGGACTTGATTCCGGCTGTCATAATTTTGACAATTCAGACTGATTGCTATTCTGCATTATTATTAATTTGTAATGGCACAAATAAATTTTCGATTTACATCAGAATGTTTAGAGCTTATCGTACAGTTATTGGTATGTTTATATGTGAGCAATTGCTACTACATAATTTATATGAAAATGCTACTAAGTAGGTATATATATTTTATTAAAATAATAATGATAGCTTTATAGTATACACACTACCTACATGGCAAACGAATGTTTGGTGTATAAGAAGTACTAGACTAATAAACTAATTAGTGTGATATACGTTTTATTGTTTACATGTATTATATACGGGATTCCTTTGAGCAAGCTTTGTGCATATGTCAGTGCTCGGTTGGATGAGTACTATAATGTATTGTCTTTTATATTCTGCCGTCAATAACGTACAATTTTATTAAAATTTCCTTATAAATAAATCTGTACAATGAACGAAATAAAGATTGCTGTTTTGTGCAATATATTTATGAGGTCAGGCAAGTCGATATTAAGTAAAGGCAAGGTGGACAACATACGAATATAACAATCAAATATCTTATTGGACTGGGTAACGTTGATCCACAGAGTGGCAAGAATACGTAGGTATTGTTTTCAGTATTGATATAATACTTTTTGGATAAGCAAAAGCAAAAATTTCTACAATATTCAGCGATCAACTCTGATTCTTTAACCTTTTAAACTCGCCGCTTCAAATTACATTAAACAATTGACATTAATTCATAACAAAATAAAAAATTGCATTTTTCAAAGATTCCTGACCATCGTAATAAATTTCACAGAGTCAACTAAACTAATTATCACAGTTTTAAAATAAAATTACACGCACTTAAATGTAAAACTTCGTGAAAGGTGAACATAGCCTTCCTTAATCTAAATTAATAAATAACTTATATTTTTGTAGAGTGCATCAGAACAGCACCCGTTAAGAAATAAATTTATACAAATGAAAGATTTATAACAATTCCTTTACAAAAATTAAGTAGAAGAAAATAACAAATTGTTTATATAACTATCATAAAATTCTTACTTTGCAGTTTCCTCAACAAACTAACACTAGCCATCACATAAATGGCACGAGGGGCGCGCGCGCGCACTATTAAGTAAAACAGTCATTAGTTGCGAGAGATCAGTCTATACGTTGTATCAAGCGCGACGACACGTCACATTGCACTTACACTGTCGTCTCGTTCTTGCGAAGCGGTTGCAGTTCGCGCTGCAGGTCGTTATAATATTCGTGGTCGGACATGGATTCCTCCTCCACTGACCTTTGCGGTACGTATTTGCTTGTTCCGGGTTGAGGCGTGGATTCACTGCCACTGCCTTCACTCGCGCATAGCGATTCTAACGGAACCGGATGGGTCGGTATGCCTAGCGTCTGCGGTGGTGCATTTTGGTCAGACATCAAGTACTCCGGGTTATCTACGCACCTTTTCGATCCCACATAACTATTGTACCGCAGTTTCTCCAAATCTTGTTCTTCTCCACCTTCACCAATTAAATCCATATATGTCGAACCGTTCTGATTATTCTGTGGGGAAGGCATTAGATAATCATCTTCATCCAAAGGCAGATTCAGCTTTAGGTTACCGACTTGAGCTTCTTTTGTCTTTGACATGCTGTCGAAATTAGACTCTAAGCCTTCAGGTCTTAATTTCATAGGATCGCTGCAATATCTTGAACTGGAGCTCTCAGATGCGCAAACACCATTATTGTAATAATGACGCATTTCGGGGCCTTCAGGATTATTCTGTCGATTGTATCTCAGTAAATCTTGATCCCAGTTTTCAGGTTTGTTTCCGCCTTCAGATCCCGGACCTTCGGGGTGGCCGAGAGTATTCGGCCAGGATGCTGAGGTACAAGCTTTTAATGCAGTATTCTGTGAGTCTGCACCAGTGCCGCTAATAGCAGAGTTAGCGGTTGCGATACCGGGCGCTTGTTTTAGATTTGGTTGAAGATATTCGTCAGCTTCTACTAATGACTCTGGTCCATCCATAGCTGAAGAAAGATTTCTTATCATCTCCTTCTCATCCTGTAATTAAATGTTGTTTTTGATTAAATGTTGCTTACAAACATAAATTTTAATTTGATAATAACATTGTGTAAATAGGTATATTGAAATTAAATTCTTAGAGAAGTTCAGTTAATGAAAATTTTGTATACCTGCGTAGAATAGGATGGTAATCGCATGAATTTGTCTCCAGGTATTACAAGATACCGACCGGGATCTCGAGCCATTTCAGCAAATGTATCGGCCAATTGTTTAAATGTAGGCCTGCTGTCTGCATCTAGCATCCAGCAGGACACCATGACGCAGTATATGTCCAAAGTGCAAATAGTTGGTTGTGGTAATTTTAATCCATTTTCAAGTAATTCTGGTACATTTCTTGCTGAAATATTTGCATATGGGCGTGCCCCATAACTTAGTATCTCCCAAATAGTAACGCCAAATGCCCATACATCGCTTTTGTGTGTAAAAATTCTATGTTGGACACATTCCAGAGCTAGCCATTTTATTGGCATTCTGCCGCCAGCGGCTTTGTATTCATCTTCATTTATATCTAATAATTTCGCTAAGCCAAAGTCAGTAATTTTGACACAGTTTGGTGTTTGTACTAGAACATTTCTTGCAGCCAAATCTCTATGCACTAATCTCTTCTCTTCTAAGTAAGCCATGCCACGTGCTATTTGGGTGCACCAATTTAGAAAAGCCTTTGAGCCTATCTTTTCTTTATGAGTTCTTACGTAATCCAATAAACATCCAAGTGGCATAAGTTGTGTGATTAACATCATTTGATTAGTCATACATACAGCTAGTAATTGAAGTAGGTTCGGATGTTCCACACTTGCCATAATATATGCCTCATCTAAAAATTCCTTGCTTGTGTTAGCACCCGTTCCTTCTTTTAAAACTTTTATTGCCACAGGTATTTTAACGTTTTCACCTTCCGGTACCCAAACACCTTTGTAGACTTTTCCAAAAGCACCAAAGCCGAGCATACCCCCTCTTCGTAATTCCCCTTCCTTAACAATTCTTAGTTTTGCTAAATTAGGTTTTACGTTGGTTGGTCGTAAGGGTTCATTATCTTCGCATCCTGTTAAGACCATTGTCATTTTTACTGCCTCTTTTTTCGCTTTGGCTTTTTGCCTGCAAGTATATCCGATTATACCAAGAATAACTAATAATAAGAAAGCAATCACTAAAGTGATAACTAGCACTGTTGGGATTTTTGCGGTTGCCATCGATGGGTGTCCATTGGCTAACTCTGAACAATAAGGGTCTTCGATAGGATTTTGCAAAAGTTCGTCAAAATATATTTTGTAAGGTAGTATGTCTGGGCATGTGTCAGTACAATTAAATAGTTGTTTTCTTTTCTCTGAATTGGTATCCTCCATATACATTTTCAGATTTTTGCATTTTATACAGTCTGTTGAAGAAGGACCGGTGCAACCTCGGCACTCACTGTGGCATGGTGTACATATTCTATTAGATTTATCCGTAAAGTGATCCGCAGGACATTCATCTTCACATTGATCGCCTCTTTTAAATCCGTTACAAACTTGGCAAACTTGGGCGTGAATACCAAATCCAGTACATTTGATACACAGAGGATGGCACTTACGACACACCACTTTAACTTTCCCTTCAAGCTGTTTGACGTTTCCAACCCATTCATTATAATAACCGTCCGGACAAGGCTCATTTTCTCTAAGGCAGCTTAACACCGTAGCTTCCACGCTTATTATAGCTTTTTTACAGGAATTGCACCCACCTACGCCTACCATATTCGCTGATCCTGTGCAGCCATTAATGCAATTGTAGTGACAGGGCTGGCACGTGCCGTTTTCAGAAGGATATCTAGATTCAGGACATTCGGCGACGCAATAAGGACCGTCACGTACGCCTTTGCATTTAGTGCAATTCGCCCGACTGGGTCCAATACATCCTTCCAAGCACTCAGCGTGACATTGCTCGCACGTCTTTGGACCGGCTTTGTACAGCCTGTAACAATAAATAATTAATTTAAATGGCTTAGCAATAAATGAGTATAAAGAAAAAAAAATACTTGATGTCATATTAAATACATTTACTAAACGAATAAACGTGTATAAAATAGGAGCTGTAGTTTCACAACGTTATGTAGTAAGAGGTAAGCGAAGTGGCCAGTATCAAGTTATCAACTGTTTACATATGCAACACCAGAGAAGTGATTCTTTTTTCGTTTCACATTTTATACATAATTACATACATAATTAGCATAAAATGCAAACGTAGGTACATATGTACGTACCATATAGAGTCAAAACTAAATATGTAGCAAAATATTGTAAAAGTTCACTATCGCAAATCATTAGCCTGTATTTTTTATATAACAACATGTTGTTTTTTAAATAATTGTACGCACTGTAACAAGAGATCAGTCAGCGTGTCTAACAAACAATGAGGCCAGCATGGCGCTAGGCCGTCGAACCGGTAAGAGTTGACTACCCACACATATTTCAGTTTTGTATGGAAATCAGCCTCCCATATTTGATAAAGGCTCCCACCAGATTATTAGTGCATTTAATTTAAAAATACACATATAACAGTAAATTAAATGAAAAAAACTTGTTAGAAAACAATATTAATATATAGGTAGACAATATGATACATGCCTATATCTAGTATTGCATCATGATAATTATTTTGAGACGTTATTTACATAAAACATATTTTATTTCAGCAACACGTTCCTTACCAAAGTAGTTTGCGCACAGCTCTATGAGATAAAAATATAGCTCAAAACGGCATGTTATAGAAATGGTCGATCATCTGTAATACGAACCCAGGAATAACGCTGCAGTTCTGTATGCATGTCTCGTCGAATTTGTAATTTTCACACGACAGGCACTGATCTGGACCTGGACCCCAGCAGCCATCAGTGGAACATTGAGGATCGCACACCATAGTGGCTTTTTCTGTTAAAAATAATACGTTATGGAACAAACATTATGATAACACTAATATACATAAAAACGCCCCGCGTTATTTAGCTTTGCTGTTAATAGGCTTAAAATTAACATGATTTTTTAAAATAGCTTTGATAAAATTCGCATTAAGCCTAATTTACGCACAAGAGCGGTCGCACGTGCTACTGTTTATCAACAATTGAATACCGGTAATGAGGATCCTCACAAAGCGCATTCGCATTAAGAACTTACCACACATTCTTTGCTCGCCATTTTTCTGAATAATTTGTTTATGATCTCTAGATTTTCCTAGTTTATTCCATGCAATTTTCTCAGCAAAACATAAGTTTCGATTTTCCATTATTGCTATTGCACCTGAGTTGACTCTTTTCAGTGATTTTAATCCAAGCGATTTTAGTGATGTTTTTACTATATAAAGTGACGCAAATAGGTTTTCAACGACTTGCCGTCCACCAATGACTTCAAGATTGCGAAAATAGGTAAGATTTGTAAAATTCTGGTGGTAAGCTTGAACATTCAAATAACCAGTAACTTCACGGACTGTGCTGAAGACCTCTAATTTATCCGGGTCCATTTTTGAGTAACGTTCTCCAAATGAATAATCCGGATTAACATGTTGGAAACCCGTGAACGTCATTTCCAGAATTTCAATTGAGCCATCAATTATCGTACAATCTTTAAATGAATCAATGTTGCCAGAATGTATTGGCTTGTCAGCGCGACAGGTTTTCGGACATGTTACGTTGCAAGGTATGCATTCCCCATTTGCATCAGTTTTATTAGGAGGACAACTTCTGACGCAAGCTCCATTGTCTTTTAGGAGATGTTCAGGGCAATTTCGGACGCATGTTGCACCATAAGCATATTTTCCATTTGGATTAGGCTCCCAAGAATATGTAGTGGGATTGTAAATTTGCATCGGTGGACATTCCTGGGAGCAAGTACCTTCATCGTAGAAATTTCGGCAGGCTAGACATTGACTGGGTAACGGTCCAGTGCAGCCGCCAGCACAAAATGTATTGCAACAATCTCGTGGGTTTGGTCCGAAGCAGCGCCCTTGTGCACACTGGGGGCTGCAATTCGTCTTAGAAAATTTTTGACAGTTTTCTGGTCCGTCGCCCCAACATCCCGCTTCGCAGCTCGGATGACAAGGCGGACAGTCTCGCTGTTGGGCCGTGAAACTATACACAAATACATAAGTCGCGTTTATGCCTGTTATGATCTCTTCCCAATTTATCGTTTTTACGTGACAGAGATTATAGTTCTTATATATTCCGACACTTCCACGTAGCACATCTCGTAACGCCGGTAGCTCTAACGTGAACGCTGACGACATAGTAACCATCAGAGCGAACTCTTCTTCTCTAACGTTCAGTTTGAACAGTGTACGCCCGCGGATAATTTGCAACTGCGGCAAAACTATGTGCTTCACGTTAACATATGCAATCAGAACGTATCCAGTAACTTCTCTTATGTGCTTCAGGAATGATAAGTCCATTGTCTCGTTTTGCAGCCATGTCAGTTCAAGATTGCCGTCAACATAAGTGCAGTTTGTGAAGCGGTCCCGGAGATTGCGGTAATGAGTGTCGCGATTTGAAGGGACCGACATGCGCCCATTTGTTCCAATGCATACTGAAAAGAAAGAAACAAAATCAATTAAATATTGTTTTATTATCAAATTTTCTCGGAACTCGGAAAAGATTTTATTGGTGTGTGTCCATTTCATTCATTTTGCATACAAATGTCAGTATAAAAATGTACAGAGTAAAGCCTCTAAAGCCTCTGTAATTCTGTAATATGTGAAGTTGAAAAAACTGATACTGATTAGTACAATTCTGTTATTTATTTATGTAAGGTTATATGAATACCTACAAGCTTGTTCCTCATTAAACTAGAAACAGCAGATTAGTAAGTACATAAGAATTTATTTGAAGCCAATACATGGACAAGTTTGGAGTTGCGCGCATCAAGCGAGGAGGCGGTGCTGTGTGGGCGGCGCCCAAGCTAGTTTCTTCTACTACGCTACACGTAACACCGCTATTTGTGATTAAACTATGAATATACGCCTGCAACGTCGCCTGTTAGGAGACCGTTGCTACGGTTTAAAGATTGCGACGCACGCATTTGACAAAATGTAAAATTTAAACTAAATCTAGTCCAAATTGTAAAATCGGAGTTAATTATAATCGAAGCAATAAAAATGTACAATGAGTAAGTATTACAAAACAAATTAGCTCGCAAATCTGTACACCTATAAAGCAACGAAAAGAGAATAATTACGGAGCTTAGACCTACGTTGACGTCATTTTGTTGCAACGGAAACCGTCAACTCAGCTAAAACCTGTAATATGTATGCGTATAAAAATAAATGTTGCCTGCTCATGTACAGTTTATCGGATTACTTTTACAACATCAACTGTTTTTATACATTCAATTAAAAATTTACGAAGTCCGGTGGAACATTTTATGTTAAATACAAAACATATTTTATGATCAATGCAACGTTCCTATATAAATGACAACCTAATTTGTGATGTCAACAAGAGAAGAGTTTATCTTTTGGCACGACGTACGTAATTCATTTGTACAACAGTACTATAGCCGATGTAAAATGCATTTTAATTCTACAAAAGCATCAGGGTGTAGTTATATTTTAAATGCCTTATTAACAAATTTAATTTCATGTCTCAATATCAACATTTTACCGCTGAGTTCAATTTTGTTTTACATATTAAATGGGTGCGGACAATTCATTTCTATTTTTACAGCACGTTAGCGTTTAAATAAGAATCAATAACGTCCTATGCCTAAATATCTTTTACAATTATTATTTTCTCCATTTATGCAAAGTAATATCTTAACAATTATATTTATAATTATTCTGCTATGATTACTTATATTAATCGCAGTAACGCATTTCGGGTATGTACTTTTTTAAAAGTTATACCGTTCTTTTGAGCTGCAAGATATATTGTCGGGCGAAGAAAATAGTATTATAATAGCATAACAATAAATTAAATAAGAACAATAAATCGTAAGCTGATTGTTCAGTTGAAGTGCGAGCGTATAACTTCATAACAGTGCAGTATAAGCTTTGCCCGTTCCAGAAGAATACGGCGCGAACAGATGCAAAGTAATATCTACCTGCTTGGAAGAACAATGGATTTTTTGTTGGCATCATTGTCAAGTTCGAGTGCATCCACCATGCTCGTTACTTGATACCTTTTCTGAGTACCCATTTGAAGTAAAGAGTTTTTATCTTAAGGCACACTTTAAAATACGAACTATGCCTATTTAAATTTTATCTGTTTGTCCAAAGATTACGGTTGAGATCGTCGATATTTGAAATCAGCAGTAAAACGAGTTTATGTGTATATACGGACAAATATAACATACAAGTTTTACTACAATATGTGACGATGCTGTGATAATTCGTTTTACCTATATATTCAAGGTCTGTCGAGCCGAATTGATTGTTACAATGTCGCTGACCGTTATTAAATTCGAAAATTAGTCATCGAGAATTTTTTTATGAAATTAAATAATCACCACACATTTGTTTATCACAACTGTAACGCCGTAATTAAAGGTACAATAGTTCGTACACACCTATATTATTTTGCCGCACGAGGCACATCCCACATATATGCGGCCGATTTTAAATGTCACTACATAGTACAAAACATGTTTGCGATTTATGGACATTGAATTTGGTTGTTTTACGTGTAGGTAGTAGAAATCCGGTGTCCGGTCGACCCAGATGTACTGGCGATGACATGAACGATAGTATTTAAATGTGAAAATTACGTCGCGCTCATTGCCTCTGGACCATTAGAAATAGGGTATTATAAAAGATAAAAAGCCAGAAACTTTTTATAGGGTACCCAGGGATATTAAATATATTTGCGTATCATATAGATATAACATTATGTTTTTATAGATAACAGATTTAAAAATACACGTATAGATTAAGAATTCAAATTATTCCAGGGCATACAAAAGGGGCTTAGTATTGAGTGAATAGGCCCATCCAATTTTCTTTGCGCTAAAGACGAGATCAGGTTCGCAAGCAGTCTTTTCTGAACCAATCACTCAACTTGTGTTCGTATAAGTGCTTAGTGTGTAAAGCTCGACGACTGGTTTGTCTCAGGGCAATGTTTTTATCCAGTTACTTGCATTCTGAAGCATTGGAACCAGTTTTGTTCCAGTAACATTTAATTCGGGTAACTCAACCTTTCACTACAATTTCTTATTGTAGTTTGTAGCTCGCTCGTTCACCTCACTTGCGTACTTCACGAGATGGGAAGTGAAGCAGCATTGTACATCAACTACACGCAAATGAACGTAACACGTCACCAGTGACTGAATGACGTTTCGTAAATTTGGTGGTGAATACTTTTTCGTAAAGGTACCGCACATGATGTATACGTGTATATTATGCAACTATTTGTAAACATGGTGGGTACATTTTAAATAGGACAGCAGGAGGAGCAGCCGGTGTATTTATAGGTGTATGAGAACCTTCTTAAAATTATTAAACTGTTGAAACAAAATTTTATGGATACTTCTATGTCACTGACCTATATTCGCAATAAAATAGATAGAAAATTTTATACATATAAACATATTCAAACTGTTCGTTGCTGTCAACGGAATTAATAAATGTTATCTACAAATCACATCATATATTATGAAAAATAGTTGGAAAGATAATTTCGGAATTAAAAACTTGAATTCGTTTCGAAACCGGAACTTGCATAAAATATTCGGCGAGTCAAACATAATGCACTCGAATAAAAGCTGGACATAGAATAAAAATTGTGAAAAACATGTCGACCGTGACATGTTCGGTGATTCGCACCCACTAACAAGCCTTTCACCTGATAATAATATATTAGGGGCGATAGTAAAGGACATAATTTTTTTTGAACCTCTGACAGTTCGCGATGGTAGTTAACTATGAGAGTCTTATGTTCATCTAGGGTCGAAAGGGATGATTATGTTGGATTAAGAGGGATAAGAAATCTAAAGACTAAACCTTTTTAATTTAACATAACAACCGAAGTGAGATTTGTACCTTTGTTACTTATTATAAACATTATACATTTCGTAGTATTTATTTATTTAATCCAATAAGCCGCTTAAAAAATAGTTGTATAATAATTATTAAAAATGTGTACTTTTTTAATGATGTCGTTATAAATTCTTATCATAAGTGCATTAAAAAAGTTGAAATATTCAAACGGGGACTTCATTTTTTTTTTAAATTAAGTAACTTCTAAGATAAACTACAAGATGAATGTGTTGAGTTATTAAGTCGTAAAATTAAATGGATGTTTTAAGTAATATACAACTGCCGGTATCAAAACTAGTATCGCACTGAACATAACGTTGTTTACGGTAAGAGGAATCCGGTTATACTAAATTTTTCAATTTATACCGACATTCGATACTCGACACGGTGCCATCAAATGTTAGGTCAAGAAACTCTGTGAATGATAGAAGCTTGCATATCATTATCGTGTACATAACTGGTTCTAATTTGGCCGTTAATAAACAGCTCGATGTCTTAAAGATACTAATAATTTGTTGCTTGAGGTATTCTATATCCTATTTCTAAAGTGATTAAGCGTTGGAAACTGCAACGATTGGATTCCGAGCATAATATATATAGATATCCCTTTTTTTTTCTACACGTAAGTACGTCATTATGCTTAACATAAGTTTGTTCAGTGTATGCCTATGTATGTTGTAAGACTTAATTTACATTTATAATTAGGAATCAACGATATTTAAGACATTAGTTATTACTAACGGCTGATATTATTAACGTCAACAATCTTGTCTTTCTAATCTTGGAAAGGGTCTCATCTCAGAGTAAGAAGGTATAAGGGCAGTCTGTCACGCTTACCAGTCTTTGCACCTCTTAGAGAATATTATGGAGAACTCTAAGGTATACGGGGTTTTTATCGCCGTGACAGCAAGTCATGCATATTATTAAAATGCTTAGTTTCTTGTAGTGGTGCGCGTCAAGATTTAACCCAGGTACACCTGAATGGTACGATATCTGCTTGCTATTATCAGCAAGTAATAATTGCCTAGTAAGCCTGTCCATTAAAATGTTAGATAAGCAAAATGTTCTCATATTCCAATTCTCAAAATTGATAAGCCCATTTTGTTGTTTGGATTGGATAAATTGAGCTGTAGTCGTCTACTTGGAGTACGTATCAAGTATGAAAAATCCCGAAATAAATACATCAATAGAAATAACAAATTTACGGTTAATGTTTAAAACTTGGAGGAAGACAGGGTTAAACGGTGATCATTAGGCCTATGTCTAGCAGTTGACTGTGATAGACTCATGACTGATTGACTCACTGTAGAAATCTTTTAAGACAAATGTATAAAACACCATAGAAATCTAATTTTTCTCGTAACTCAGGATACTTAATTCTCGTAATCCATACAATTAATGAACTAGTCATTATTGGATAAGTTTTGGATAATCTTATTACAATGCTATTATTGTAGAATTGCCTACCAAGTCTACAATTGTTAAATTTCTTTTTTATCTATTACGATAAGACGGAAAACATGTCCAGCGTTTAAATTGAGACTTTTTTATTCTGTGGCCTATGGACATAGGATTGCGCAAATCAAGAATATTCCTTTACCGAATCCCACAAAAATCAGTTTTCGGTTTTGAATGGATTTTTAAGTACATGTATCGTGTGAATATTGCAAATGTTTTCTAGATTTTGTGTTATACGTTCCGTTTAACAATTTAATAATATTAATTATTAATTCATTTACAATTAAATAATATTTAATTAATGTAATACTCTGAACAAAAACGAAAAACGAACCCGAAAATAATTCATTTCAAAAATATCATTTTTTACAGTTTGCAGATCCATAGTCTTTTAAGCTGAACAATCGTATCGTAATAATATACAAACGTCAAATTCGAGTATTGCGTCTGACTTGGATCTAAGCATCAGCTGCTTTTCTTACTATCATCAGTGTGTAGGTGTGTCTTGCGTTAGTGATGCTAAGAATTTATTACTTCATGTTTCTAACAAGTCTAAAGCCAACATTATTTATCGAGTAGTTTTGTAACCATATTCCAATGCTCAACGAAGTGGCGGGCACACATAATATATCGCTAAGAACAAACGTAAATTAATGATGTAGTCTTTCATGGTATTGTTTGGCAATATTTTTCACGTATCTTTGACAGTTTCTTATTCCCAACGAACTTTATTTAATCTATTTACGCTCAGAAAATAAATGTAGAGACACTAAGATAATAATTTTATCTATGTATTACATTAAGAATATTTGCTGAACTAGTTGTTATAAATAAAACAGCTTTTAAATCAAGATACGGCTTGAAGATAACGTTAGCACAATGTAAAATAATAGGTTAAATGTTATTATTCGTATCGATTCTTACATTTTCTGTTATAGATTGTGCAGTTAAAAATTTTATAAGCTTTTGTTCCTGCTATAATATTGTTAATCTGATATAGTACAGGCATGCTACAGGGTGCTTTTCATATTGTTATTTATATCGAGTTCAATATGAAAAAAAAATGACGACTGTATTTTTACTCTGTATCTACTGTCATCAGCAATGACACCTACTTCACAGAACAATTTACAAGTTCTAAATAGACAAAAAAATCCTTGTTTATTTTGTTAATAAAAAGAGACGCAAAACCTATAGCCGCTGGAGCAGACGTGCTCTGGAGTGGAGACTGCGACTTGGCAAACGTAGCGTAGGACGCCCTCCAGCTAGGTGGAGTGACGGTATACGCAAAGTGG
>DWME01000803.1:0-29528 GCA_018244795.1 Parelbella ahira ahira
CGAATTTTCAAACGCTTCTCCTGAAAAATTACATCATTTGCATAAGTGACTGTGTTGCACCGTGGGTGCGATATTTACATTTGCTAATTTTCTTGAGATGAGTTCTAGTACTTTCTGGTCACAAGTCCTTCCTCTTAGAACTCGTCCAAATTAATCTTTTGGAGCAGTATTTATTACATCTGAGCATTTTCAACGTACGAGTACGTAGTCTACCAAGTATCCATACTTTCGAGCATACGTGAGCTTGTATTTAGTGCAGGCTACAAATAGATGTGTTACATTTAAATAGAACCATACTTCAACAACATAAGACAAAGTTAATGCGTGACATAATTAGGAAATCCAACGGTCTTAGGATGGATCCCTGTTTCCTTGTGTCAGTGTTGATATATACATAAAACTTTGCAATTATGAGTTGGTCACGTGTTTGGAGCAGATTTGATACAGACGACCCCAATATAATTTCCTCCAAATCAGTACGTCTGCCTTCACTGGTCTGTGTGAACATTTTTGTGACGTGTGACCGCTCTGCCGATAAACAAGGGTACTTGTTTCCCAGCAGAACGGGGACGGATATAATGTGAGTCTTTGGCGCGAATCGATAACATATGTTTGGGTGTGCAGTTGATCGGAAATGATAGCCCGTTAGCAACGTCTGTTTCATCTTTAAATTGTGTGATTTATTGATCCTGAATTCAGATACATTTTCTAAATAACAAGTTTATTGACTGAATCGTGGACACAACGTATAAACAATGTGTTTGTGTTTTGGTTTGAAGAATTCGATTTTCGACTCACGTGGTTTTAAGAGTCATTACTATCTAGGAAAAAACAGGTATCCATGAATCATCAGGTATCCAAGGATCAGCAGGTATCTAAGAATCAGCAGGTATCTAAATAGCACTAAGTATTCGAGCAAGAAGTTTGCATTTGAAGTAACAAACCTGTTATTACTGATACACGTGGACTGTTTTTGATCCATAGTCGTTTAGTGTTTACATTTGAATAGCAATTTCTTTTTTGATGCAAATCGCGTTCAGGCAGTCTTATAGATAATGTATGAACTGCGTAATGTCTCTTGAATGTACCGCCAGCTGGATTTACGGACGCTCCGCTTACAGACATCATGTAGAATATTCATGCCGTCAGTAGTCCTAATAGGGAGTATTTTATTTGTGAAGAAAGTAACAGAAGGGCTGGCAGCACATATGTTTATGGCACGTAGACATAATGTACAGTTACTATTTAGAGTAGAGTGACTATAGGAATAAAATCCTATTTATAAAGCTTATTTTTAGGAGATCGTAGTAGGTAATACTAGATTTTGAACAGAAAGGGCGGTATTTTTGCCATCTTCAATTTGTATCGAGGCGTGAAGGTACTCAACAGAACCCTACCGATTTTCAACAAAACGTGTAATAATTATTGTGAAATACTTTGTTGTAACAAAATGATACTAAACAGAAATCACGCGGGCGCAACTGAACGTTTGAAACGTATCGATAAACACATAAAACGAGATAATACGATGGGCTGTTTACAGTTTGGGAGACCATGAAGCCATATCGTAAAGCGCTTGTACTAGTGCTATCGAAAACTAAATACACTCTGCAACACTACGAACGAGGTGTAATGAAACGACTTGGTCTGGCGCGGAGTGGCTGTCAAGAGGTTTGTAGCCGTTGAAAATCTATTTAAGCCGACTTCTCTGACCAGCCTTTAGTTATATTTATGTGTATATTTGTAACGAATTGTTTTTTGTTGATTGAATACTTATTTTATCCCGAATCCTTTTTCAGTCAGTTCAGCTTTGGAGCGGGTTTTGGAGCCATGATCAAGAGGCTTATTTGAGGAGACAGACTGGTGTTCTAGGGATTCCTGATAAGGTTTTGGGACATAATCCTTTGCTGTACCAATTTAACTCCCGTTTAGCTTTCAATTTATTGTACGGCAATGACTGTTCTTTAAGTGTTTTGGAATCTAATTTTGCCATTTCGCTGTAAAAAAGGGGATTAAAGTGGATCCCAACACATTTACCAGGTCAGTGACTTAAAAGTTTTATTCCAGAGAAGATTCCCACTATCGTTAGGTAAACGCCGTTTATTTGCATATATCTATCGCTTTGCTTTTAACGTTATTACAAGCTCTACGGCTTTGAACTTTCGGAAAAT
Organism: Parelbella ahira ahira; assembly: GCA_018244795.1. Lineage (NCBI taxonomy): Eukaryota > Metazoa > Arthropoda > Insecta > Lepidoptera > Hesperiidae > Parelbella > Parelbella ahira. The sequence goes on from DWME01000803.1 coordinate 2,172, forward strand.
TAGAAACGTCTAACATCACGCTTGTATTTTCCTGAAGGGTAAGTTAGAGTAGTGAAGTTATCCCATGATTCAACAGTATGTTAAATAAGACCTACGAATCCAAAAAACTATAAGCTTTGGCTAATAACTGTCATTGTACGTAAAGTATATTAAATAAATCCTATTTTAAATTTATATATCAGATATATAAGTATCAAATGTGGCGGAGATAAAATTTGTGCCAAAACCTGAAAGCAAGACAAGAATACTTGCTTGGGGGCGTTAGCGAGACTGTTATAAAGATTCCTTTGGGGGCCGATTTGAGTATTACGTAAGTAAATTTTCACTGATTTGACACCCCATCGCGTTGTAAGAAAAATAAACATTGTGGATATTGTGCATCGTTCCTCGGTGCTCATCGCTAATGGTTCGTAATAGATTCATCTACATTCCAATTAAAATATTCGATCTATAAAGGGTCATTCTCAAGATGTCAGCTGGAATGACTTTCTTGCCAACTCACCGCTTGACAGAGCACAGATCGGACGCAGTGATGATAAAATTTAAATAAATTTTTTTTATACGAAAGATTTCAATGCAAATTAGACGACCGACGCCAACATGAAAGGTAAAGTTCCTGGAATAATTAACTGATTACAAAATACAAAACAGTGAAATTTTCCTTGTTGCCAATTGTAATTAGCTTCTCAGTCTTGTTTGTTTACATTTGTCACTGACGAGATTTTACACTGTTGTTATAATTTTGTTTCAGTTTTTGCAGTGTTGTGATTTAGATTTTTCTGTTCTTCTATTTTCATCTGTTTTATTTTGTAAACAAATTGAAAGTTGTAGAAATAAAATTGCATTGAACATTACATAAATAATTATCATACTAAAATTACTCTTTGAAAATATAGACGTAGAAGTAGACGTATTAGCAGAAGTAAAATAAGATGGTGTCTTTAAGATTTAAGAATAAACGCTTGATAGTATTAACTAGCTTATTAATAAAGGGATTACAGATCCCAAATTTTAAGTTGGGGCTGAGCTCAAGTCCCATTCAACCATAACATCTGTGTGATGAACATGCGTGTAAGAGTTCCTAAATTGAAATTTGTATAACCTATGCATGTATGTAAATATTATGTTTATCAGTTCTCTCATTACCACAGCGTACATAATTTGTCCTTTGTTTGTGACTAGAAGACCGCATGTGAATTGTGTCTAGTTGTTATTAACGTTATTCATTATTAAAACAAATGTTTTATTTCGTTAATGCTTACGTTTGCCTCTAAATGCCTAGTTACTGTTTACGCAATTATGAAACAACTATCACAATTATAACATCTCCCGCCGGCGCTTCGCGACGTCACGGCGTAAGCGAAAATGAACATGAAGATATTTGTTTCGTTATTATCATAACGTGGATGCTGTAATAGCCGTTATTCTTTTTTTAAACTTTCGAGCAACTTACACACGCCGACCAACAGTTATTTCAATTGTAGTGCCAACTGTAATTAATCATTCATGCAAATCATTTGAGTATTACCTACACTTAAATTATATTGCTACTTACATGGATTTTGTTAGCCGATAAATTAACAGAGCATTTCTGAACTATGTATATTTAGTTATTTACATAAATCAATTCAGTATAACAGTTTAATTTTGTGTTGTTACACATCAGTATTTCGAGCCTAGAGCAAAATGTAATCATTTCATACAATTTGTACGTATATTTTATTAGATAAACTTATACATATAATAAAACAGTAGGAGGTGTACCATGATTTTCACTCGACGCAATATTCGCCCGTGTGTGATATAAACCAACAGTCTAGAGATAAACTCCGTTTCGCGCGTAAAAACTGCGTAGTGCCGTAGTTACGACTTAGGTGAGATATCACAGCTCGTACTAAAATTTAAGGAGCCATTTTTACACTTTTAGGGAGTAAACACTTATGCGCTCCGGCAAGATTAAATTTATAAGAGCCTTCATAGTGGGTAGAAGTGAGATAGCCCGGTTCATCGAAAGAAGTTTTCATTACTTAATGACAATAACAAATAAAATAGAAAAAGACAGACAAGAGTAAATAGGCAGTTTTTAGGTAAGCGCGCTAAATGTAAACTGGATCTGGCTTACCACCAGTTTATTAAAAATCGACTAATAGAAATTTTTTGACACATGAATTGTCACGTTTTAATTACAGACTACAAATGCAAGACTAACTTTTTATAAAATAATAAAGACAACGTGGAGGAATTACTGAATTCCGCTGATTTCTGAAGGTAAGAAGGATCATTGCCGCGAGCGACATTGCTAATAAAAGACCAACTGCGAAATGCAAATTTAACAAAGGCGAGCCTTTCAAAATATGTAGAACCACGTTTATTAAATGAAAGTATCAGAATGTATTATATTATATTTATTTTACAAAATAATTTAATAATTACTCACGGAATAATCCTTTCGCCTACTTTACGGCGGCCTGCTCATAATTAGCGCTGTGCCGAAATAGAATGTGCGTTAATAATTCAGAGGCCGGTGCGGGCCGCTTTGAGATCCACAATGTTTTGCTTATAATATCTCGTTTTAACTCAATGTTATACAATATTATGAAAATTAGAAACACGACGCGCTGGCTGTTGCTTGGCGCTGGCGCATCGTAAAGTATCTTCGAGTGCGGGTAGCGTGTGGTGATGGTCACTTGTAATCCAGAGAGTCCTTACGTATCCAGAGAGTCGTCTTTATTCAAAAAGGCATTTAAGCCGCAGGAAGAAACGTTCTTATACTAGTAGGAGGCACGTCGTCAAAAGCGTCTATGCAGTTGAATGATACTGTAATTTTTCCTTACCATTACGATACCAGCTAAAGATATTATGAATCAGTATGTAAAACGTAACCAATAATTTCATAGTCAGTAGTCTACTTCATAATTCAAGAGTATATACAATCTTAACACGAAAATGATAAAATAAAACAGTAAACTACCGGTATCGATGTTCATAACGCACGTGTATATGTATTATTAAGATAAATTCCAGCAGAATGTATGAAATGAAGTAAATCTCCCAGCCGGCTGCGTGGGTGCCTCTTCCCGCTTCAACACTGAAGTGGCGGCGTGTAATAGATAGATGTTAAACATTGAAATTTATAGTGCGCTTATATACCTATATGTACGTATACAAAGGTCAAAGGTATTTTATATACCTACATATTATGTTTGATTCAAGTTATATTCTGGCATTCGCTGCGCAACTTGCCGCTTACGAAGCTACTGGTCAGTATCTTATACCGAAACTCAGCCGGAGACGAAATTTTGATTGATAAACACGCTAGCCAGTGAACAAAGAGAGTTAATTTAGAATGATGTCTTCATTTGCGTTACAATGCGCTTGTGAACGAGATCGGCCTGATGGACCGCTGGGCCCGCATTGTTGGGTTAAAATGCGGTTTACTGAATAGTGTTAGATTGTTCTAGAATACAATAAATTGAAATATATTATTTGTTTGCTACGTATTTAGAATTATTCGTAGCTAAATAAGCACTCAAAACAGTTAGTGGTATTCTCGATTGGATTATTGCATGAGTCATATAATAAATGGGATCAATTATCAAAACAGACATTAAAATTTGATACTTTTCGGTCGCTTAGACCACAAATGCAAATTATATTGTCAATTATAATGTATAAATGATTTGTATGATGTCGATATAGAAGTGAGTTCAATAGATGTTATATATATCAGTGTTGGAAGACCGTAGAGCTGAATCTTTACAATATACCGTTGAGTTTATATTATATTGATTGAATTTATATTGAATTAAAAGTTTGTGGCAAGTTATGACTGCCAGCTGTTATTGTTTTTGTTTTTGTATATTAAAATTTTAAAAAGTAAACGTATTGTTCGATGGAAGTTACACACCTCTACACATTTAATTATATTTTTAACTTACATTTCACTACTGTTTTATGTTTATGAAAATCAAAACATTTAAAAATAAAATAAAGTCCATTAAATTATGGTGTTTAGTGATTTGATAGGTGTCACCTCATATTTGAGGCGCTCTAACCTACCTATTATTCACAGAGAACAAACCACTTTTAATATATTATGTAAGTTCAAACATCTGTCTTATTAGGAAAACGTAAATAAAACAACTTTAATGAAGAAGTTCGGAATTTATTTGGCCGTGAAAAGTTTCCGCATCAAAGCTGCGGTTGCCTACACAAACACCGCGGTTCTACCGACAGAGCGCGCCACTCGCGGCGACGAACAAAATCCCGGAATCCTGCGTTCATGTTTTTGTCAAAACGACAAAACACCACATTTCCCAGAACTGTGAGCCAGGTATTTTTTTACCTAACGTTGGAAGCGAATCGCGAATAAACAGACGATATTATTCCTCTTACAATGTGCGTATTATTGTATAATGTATGCTTTGCTTACAGTTAATTCACATACTTAGCAATAAAACACATTTTAATATTTTTGACTACCTTAAAAACGTTTAATGCGATTTCTTCTTCTTGACGTTTTCAAAATAGGCTGTTTTGAATATGATTAGCATTATGTACGCATTCCGTAGTTTCGATATAATATTATCGCATTCCAAGGCTATGCGATGCGACGCAATGCGATGCCACGATATGCCCATAGGTAAAACGCACGCAAATAAAGCTCTTGCCTTTTTAGACAAGTCGCGAAACTCTATTTAAAACGGGATAAACAGCAAACATGGCGTCGAAACATACCCAAGGACATATCAATAAACATACCGAATCCGATTACGATATTTGTTTCCGATGAGACTTGAAAACCAACTTTTTATTGTTTTCCATTCCACTGCGCTTATTGCTAGAACACCGCCATTTGCCCCTCTTTATAGTCCGCAGTATTCAGCAAACCAATAAAAAACATCAAATTGAAATGATGTACTCATGGTAGGTCTCAATTTTAATCAGATAATCGCTTAAATTAAAAGTGAGTTGCGGTTTTGTAGGTAGGTAGTTATTAAATATTTTTATCAGCAAAATCTGCACAGTTTTCCATCGCTTTAAAACAAAACATTAATACCAAAATTTCAGCCAGAATCGTTAGAATTTCAGCCGTTTGAGTTATGTTTCACAGCCGTAAACAAACAATAACTCTTGTACCTCGTAGACTAGAAATCAGTGAAGAATAATCTCTACAAATAGACCCGCGAGAACAAATAAGCATAAATTAAATAAAATGTAGTACAGCAATGTTCAAATCATTTATATATTCCCGGTCTCGTAAAAATTCAACGACAATACTTGAACTTGTCAACAGCGCAATATCATAAAATTGAATAAGACCTTCCTTCTTTATATTAAATTCGTTCTTTGGTCGCTCGTCAAATAAAACAAAAACCGGGAGCTGTTAAAAAGTGATATTTTGGACGACGCGCGCGGTCTTGCGCGACGTACTGCGAATTTATTATCTATGGGCGCCAGTTATGTCCGGATATGATTAATTATAATTGGGAACCCTGTAAATGACTACATTATGGCCATCTAAACGAATAAAAGGCGCGTTCCATTTTTAAAAATAGCATTTTTACCTGTTGCTGCATATTACAACGAAGTACTTGTGCTGTTAGTGTCAAAAAGCAAGTTATTTCTGAATTATTTTATCACGTTTGTATCGATAGAGATGAACGTAGAAAAAACACGATAGATCTGTAAAAATGGAGATATTTGGCACACGTTGGCGTCTGTCTATCCCTTGAGGACCTGCCGTGAATATGAATGTCTCTTATATCAAAATATACCTCTAAAAGATGTATTTGAAAATTGAAACACAACAATCAGTGTACCCGAATCGCTGTTATTCATTCCGTGTAGATACGCAAAATGGCACAATTGAATAAACTATTGTTTTGTTTGCAGGGAGTGTTGTCAGTGCGAGTGGAAGCGGGTAGCGAGCCCGCTTGCGATAATTACGTTTAATGCTATTTGAATTAAACATTAAAACGTGATGAACATTCCCCAGCAACAAATTATTTATACATAATATCACCCCTGTAATCGCCGAAGAGGTAGGCAGAGGAGTGTAGCACACTCCCACGTTTCACCAGTTACGTTTACGTCCCATGGAATAGGTAGTGAACCTATTGCCATACACCGGGCACAGATCCAAACACCGAGTCATTACTATGAATTCTAAATTAGAAAAGTCCGGTAGTACCCGACCCGGGATTTGAATCCAGGACCTCTTGCGCGCTTGCAACCGCTCGACCAACGAGGCAATCAATTATCTATAAACGCACTATTATTGGAGTTAGTGATAGTATGTTCCAATTTAATAAAGTATATAAAAATCGCAGTAAATATACATACATAGTTACAAGTATGATGTTACCTTTACAAGTTGTATATTCAGAGAAATTTAACTTAAGTAATATGATGGTGACGTATCTTTTTGGAAATATTCCTTTTAGTTACTTTGAAGGAATTACAGGGTCAGAAAAGGTCCTACTCCAGGGACAGAACAGTCCAGTTTATTAACGGACCTAGCGTGACGATACTTTCCCTCGTTTAACATGCAATTTGACAAAGAAACATTGACTCCATTTACTTCAGAGAGTTCTATTCCCTCAATGTAAGAGCTTCCCATTACTGCGGTTACAGATTCTGCTGGTATTCCCGGCAATTATAATATTATTTTCAGGAAACTTTACGTAGCTGTGTGTAACATTGAGGTAGATATGCCTCACGTCGTCGTCACGCGAGCTAATGAGCGCTCGCTGAACTAACGATGTAATTACCATGTTTCTGCGACTTGTTTGCCATTTAACTAAGTGCTAACATCAACATATGTACGTGTGTGTTTTATACATAAATGTAGTCGAATATTATCTTCATTACGCTAACGGAACCTTGGAGAAGGGGCTTTTCGTTTTAGGGTATATGATATGTACGTATTTGACTGCCTTGTTGGTCGAGTGGTTGCAAGCGTGACTGCCGATCGGAAGGTCCTGGTTTCAAATCCCGGGATGGGTATTATTGGATTTTCCTAATCTATAATTTCTAGTAGTGACTCGTAGCCTGTTTGTGTGCCCGATGTTTAGTAATAAGCTTATCACCTATTCCATGGGACGTAAACGTAATTGGTGAAACGTGGGAGTGTACTGCGCTCCTCTTCCTATCCCTTCAAGGATTACTGGAATTTACATTTAATAATTACTTTTTATGATATTGGAATGATATTGAAATGATAATTTAGAATGTAAATGAAGTGTCTAATGAACAATTTACCTTTCATGTATATAAATAGTGTTCGCGAACACCATTTGTATGCATATTAGCTAAAAGCTTTGCGCGAAGCTCGTGCACGAGTCGCCCTCTTGCGAATGCAAATGGCACTAATCAGCGATGGTAATCCAATTTACTGGGAGTGCCGCTGTGATCAAACTGTGGGTAGTTGCAAATAATTGATCGCGGAGAGTTTAATTAGAATTAAACGTAACTTCACGCCTGTGATCCCCGGAAGGGTAGGCAGTGGAGTGTAGTATACGCTTACATTTCACCGGTTCCATTTACATCCCACAATAGGACGGTGAGCCTATTTTCATTTACGGGGCACAAATCCAGACTTCGAGTCACAATTACAATAAACCAATGTACTTTAATTGGAATTACAATTCTTTGCTTTAGGTTATTTAATAAGTTACAATTAATTGCTTGTCTCTAAAAATAATATAACACAAAAACGTCACACTTGTATTGGTCCAAAGGTGTAGACAGAGGAGTGTAACTGCTCCTACTTCTCACGAGTTATTTTACGCGTGCCACGAAGTAGGGGGTGAGAGTATTACACTGAGCGTATCCAGACTCCGAGCTGCTACCGGGAGTTTCAAGTTACAAACACCCAATAATACTTTGCTCGATCCGGAAATGAAATCTAGGACCTTATGTTCAGCAGTCCCACATACAACCAACGAACTAACGAGGCAGTCTAATAAATGAAATGCGATTTACTGTGAACGAATGAGTGGTTTTATATTAGACTCTGCGTTGTTTGCAATTAAGATTTGGTCTCTTCCGGAAGCGCACTGTGAGCGCCTGTCACGCCTGTCATTTAATTATTTATCCTACAAACGCTCCTTCCCCAGTAATTAAATTGCGATTCTAATCCAATTGGTACCGTCTGTGATTTGATTCATTAGTGGATAGTTGCAAGTGGATAATCGGCGGATAATAGCTATAGTTCTCCAAGTATTGACTATCTGTTTAGTATAGATTTGATGTTAATATCAATTTTATCAATGTTATGGAAAGGTATTCTGAGTATTGAAAAATCACGATTCATAATTTCCGACAGCTTTCGTCTAAGGTTCTTTTAACGGCAATATTATAATTTGATCAAGCAAAGTATGAAAAATTTGGATAAGGGTCCTAGGGCCTTGTAGGGCAAGTACTATGGTCACACTAATTGTTGGCGCTTAGCAGATATACCTACTACGATTAACAAAACCATTTAATAGTCATCCGAATTTACTTTCGTTTACGAGGAAAATGGATACAAAAAGAACAAACAAGGCCAGAATGAAACGGTTTGGTTCGACGTTTCTTATCCAGACGGTCAAGGAATATCCTTTATAACGTTTGATTTCGCGGACACATATAATCTAGGACTTTTCAAAACAAGGGTGAATAGACTAGGCTAGGACGCATCTGCGCTTACCATCAGGCCAGATCGCGGCCAACCGCTAGTCTATCATATAACAATAATAATAATAAAATGATAAAAATAATGTAAAGTTTTTTATTCAAAACCTCCGAACATTAATTGGTTATTGTCTTAACATATATCATTAATTTGGTTAAGTATTATTAAAAGAAAATATTGTATTAACACGATGGAAAAGTTTCAGTGAAGCAAGTACATTACAAAGCGTACCCCGAGGCGGAGGAAGATCAAAGGTAAAGAAAAGGAGTTAAAATGGTCGAGCAAATAATCGTTCTTTTTCTCTACCCACAGTCGGTAATGAAACGGTTTGCGGAAAGTGCCCCGTCGGGTACGAATACTGGAGCAGCGAGGTTATGCAACGACGGTTTAAAAGGTAAACCCTGTACAAGATGTGCCGCTTTGTAACACGGCTCGCCGCGCCGAGATATGTTTATTTTATAAAACAGTTGAACAACGTACATTCGTATCGCGAAACCCACGTATACCCTTAGTTTTACAAAAGGAAAGACTAAAATGTTTCTTTTCGGTAATATCCGTGCAGCTGGGTCAAATCGTGGGCGGCGGGTAAGTCAACTCACCTCTATATCGGTACACCTCAAGCGACAGGAGTAATCCTGATGTATTTAGTAGACGTTGAAGTAGCCGTGGAGAGTTTTTTAATTTAAGTAATAAAAATTAATCGTAGTTTTGAAATTCTTTACACTTGACAATTTCTTATGATCGTATTTAGTGAGGCATACATTGATTATTGTGATTACAGCCCGTTTTGTAAATTCAATATGTAATGGTTCTATACTTGTATGTACATATAACGATAGCATTATATAAAAAAATACGAATTATTATGTATATTATGCAAAGTACATATTATGACATAAAGAAGTTACATATTTATTTTCTGTTTTCTTGAACTACCGAACGAGTTCCAGAGCATTCGATGTGTTGCGGTCCCAGCTCAGGGCAGTGTGTATACATTTATATAGGCGCTTAAGACTTTTTTTGAGTTACTTGTGGTTGACCCAATTGAGCCTCTGAGCTTCTATGAGCGCCAAGAAGCTTTGACTAGTTAATGCTTAAGATTTCAGTCGACCATCTCGGAGCACAGGGATTCGTGTCCTAGCACAAACCCCTAACTTCGCAATGATTATAATATGAGTTTTAAAATTAAATATAATTTAGGTAACAGTGATCGAAAAGACCGCGGGCAAATTAATACATCTTAGAACTCTCCAGTTTTCTCTAAAGTGAAGTAAAGCAGATAACCTCACAATTCTATTCTTTGTCTTGCAGCAAATTTAAAAAATAATTGTTAATGATGCTTATCGTAATAATGACTATTTGATTAATAAATGATAGGTACACTTTAAAGTTAATCAAGTACACATTGTTAAATTACGCAGATAATATCACAGAGCGAACATCGAAATTGTGAAAACGCAGTATCCATAAAAGTGCCCACAATATGGAATTTATCGTCCAAACAGTATACGCCATCGACGTTACTTATTCGCGCGTCGGTCGCTCGCAGTTCAGCGGGCATCGTTCATAAAATATACATAAAAAAATAATAATGGACCACTGTCTCTGAACGCATTAAATTTGCGCTCAGTGGCCACCTAAAGATATAAAATGTCTCTAAAACTCGAACACCATTGGTAAACTTATTTGAAATTTTGAACTCGCAATACTTAAACCGTTTTATTTCGATTGGTTCGATGAAGGCTCCTAATTTCGTCGAACCGATTGAAATAAAATAGCTTCGACGAAGTCAGAAGGCTACGTCGATTCAAAACAGACCTAATAATTCAATTCCTTTTAAACAAGGAAAGAAAGGACATTTATTTCTCTCTTTCACCTTGACATTTGATATTAAGATACAATTTCAAGAGTCAATTCGATTTGATTTAATTGCAAACTTGGTTTAAATGACTAAAAAGTGTGATTCCCGAAAATGTGAAGTGTAACAAAAATACTAGCCGTTTTTATTAAATTTTTTCTATGTGTAAGTGCCTGCCAGATACTATGGTGATTTAATAAGTTGACTTCTATGTAATACACTAACCAACAAAAAAAATCGAGAATGACTAGTTTTGGTCTGAAAAGTACCAAGTGACCGATATAATATAATATCGTACGATACTTTTAAAGTAGCGCTATGTCTTAAAATAACACACGAATTAAAATAATCTCTTAAATCATTGTCAGTTTCAGGTTGAAATGATTTTAATAAATAATACAATTCTTTAGTTACAAATCCATAGCAAACACTATAGTTATTTTGTGCAATGTCTAAAATGAATATTCTAAGCTGTTAACTCTTCTCGTGTTACGAGAAGCCCCGCGGAGGTCCAAGTATTGTGGCGACACCAAGTGGACATAATTATCCTTTGTTACCAAAGTACATAATAATTAAAACCTGCTTTGTTTAAAGTCAAAGATGGGGCTTGTCGCTGCTAACTACACAAAACTCAAAGCTAATTTGTCTAAATGTATGTACGTACTATAGAGTACGGTTTCATTGCATCGAACATGAGTATATTTATAGGGAATACGTGACAAATATTAAACTTTTTTAGGCACACTAGGAAATTTAATTTCTTCATCAATCTGATCAACTACCGGAGCCTTTCTTTGGACATTAACGGAACATATAAAAGTATAATTCATGTAAATATATATGTATGTACATACTTACTTTTATCAGGATAACCGGTAGACGTTATGAGTGTCTCCGATGTCTGGCTTGATCAGGGGAAGGAAAATGTACATATGTATGCTTTGTATATATGTATGCATAAGAACACACATTGATATTTACTGTTTGACTGTATACACATCAATTACATATTGGATTGGATGGTGTATTTACGCATATAAACAGTTTTATAATATTGATTGATTACGTACGTAAAATAAATGTACATAAAACTCAGTTCAGTTAATAACGATTGCATATACATATGTATGTATATAAGTAAGAATACAAATATGACTTGTATAAACCTTAATTTATATAACGCTTACATAACATAAATGTCGTACATATGTATGTATGTATATTGTATATACAAAAAAATGGGTTTTTCTTACTTGAAATCCGTTTAGTAGCACTGATTTTACAGCATTAGACTCAGCCTTATACCATGGTAGGTCCTATAAATATTGATTTTACGTATGAGTGTACTACACTTCTAAACATACCCCTTAGGTAAAAAAAAACTTTATGTTACGTTATCAACATATGTGCTATTTTGGTTTATGGTCAAAACCTTATAGTTACTAAACTAACAATCTCCCTACAATCCAGACACGACCTACAAACAATCAGTGAACGTCACAAAGTTCATCACACAAAAGCGTAGTCTGTAAATAATATACACGCTAGAACCTTATACCACATTGAAGCTTACGTCGGAAACCACTCCTCGGAGAGGATTATTACAAGATCTCCACAAGCCAGACACACCTGCCCTCGGCCAACTTCAATTACCCACCTGAAACAAAACGGAATTCATTTAAAACAATACTTTATATAGAGTGTCATTGTTAAGCGCTGTGATATGATACAGTACAGGTCAACAAAGCCTTTACGGACCAAGTATTGTTAAATTATCCGGAGGCTTTTAAAAATATAAAGGCTGATGTTTACACGGCTAACGTGACACGTACGAGCTAGGGAGGCTTTGTCAATATAAAAACGGAAGTATGTGGGTGTCCGCGGAACTTATAAAGCTATTGTTCTGCGGACATGCGGCCCATTAGTCCATTAGAGGCTCTTCGCTAGTATTGTGTGTCGGTGACAGAGATGGGTTCGCGATAGTCCCGCTACGTCATTATTTCCTATTACTTTTATTGGTTACTTTTTACTTGGTAAATAGTCCTTTTTACCTCGTTTTTAGTTACTTTTTAATTATTTATTAGTTACTTTTTTTACTTGATTATTTGTTACTTTTACTGCCTCGATGGTTTAGCAGTTGTAAGTGCAACCCTTGATCAAGAGGTCCTAGGTTGGATCCTCGGGTAGGAAAAAGTATTAATGAGATTTTCTACCTTGAGCTCCGCAGTAGTAGCTCGGTGTCTGGGTTTATGCCTGGTGTACAGCTATAGACAAGCTTCAGATTTGTTTTACGCCCCACCAATACATCTCTTGGTGGGGCGTAAAACAAATCTGGTGAATCATGGGAGTGTAGGTCTACACTACTCTGGCTTTCCCTGCGGAGGATATACAGGCGTAATGATATGTTGGTTTTATAACTGCTGCGGTCTTATATAGTTATTCTCTTGTTTGTATAAGAATAACTAGATTTGTATTCAAAGGTACATAAGTTTCCAATTTAAAATGATCGAGCAGTGTGTGGAGCGGGTATCGCGCGGCTCTTGTGGCAAATTGGATGTGACGTCGGTCGGTAATTTTATTCTCATACTACTATAGTAAAGATCGAATAGCACTATAAACCTACTTTATAATAAACGACAAATTTTAAAATAACAATTTCCCCGAACGGTTCGGCAGAACACGCAGGGAAGTGTAGTACACTCCCATGTTTCACCAGTTAAGTTATACGTCTCAATGAATAGGGGTGAGCCTATTGCCATACATTGGCCACAGTTCCACACTACGATCTATTTCCGGTAATTTCAAGTTAAAAAGACCCAATTATATTTCGTTTGATATTTTAATTATAATTAGATAGGGTGAGCCATGAAACCATGAAATTTCAAATGGTAATGAAAGGAATATTTAGAGTATGTTAGAGATGATTTTTTTTTTAAATATTTAATATCAAAATCCTGATATTAAAACGAAACATTTCAAATTGCCGTTCATACTGTTATTGCTTTTATAACCTTCCTAAGGCAAGATCGGTGCCGTTTCAAAGTTTTTCGGGTAAACGCTATGAATACTAATTATTAACATTATAAAAGGGAAAAACAACACAATTGCGAGGGAGAAAATCGAGGTACAAAGTCATTACGGCGATAAGAGTTCGGTAGTAAGTGGCAGAGAGTTGTCTTATTCGTCGGAATAATTCGCGTGCTGAGTAATCGTCGGAAGCAAAGTCCTATTTAACTTTCAATCGAGGCAAAGAGGCTTAAGCGCTTAACACTTAACACAAGAACTCTGTAGCGGGCGAGAAATGAATAAAGTACCAGTTTTTAAAGCGTTAACTCAAATAACAAAGTACAAAAGATAGGTGGATTAAGAGTCCGATTTACGACCAAATCTATTAATGGATATAACATCACGCCCTCTCTGAAGAGGTAGGAAGATAAGTATAGTATAGTTCTACGGTTTACGTGTGAAGTAATACGTCGCACCATGGGATAGGCGAGCCTATTGTCATACACGGGGCTAGTATCCATTTTCCGAACTACTTCAATATTCAAGTTAGAAATACCCAACCAATTAATGAGTAAATTGAGATGATTACACACAAATTATATTACCAAAACACATTTGTAACCTGTTCTAATGAATTATCCACACGAATAAGTATACGATTATTCCCGTAACGGCCTAAAGCTGAATCGCCGCTAGTAATTACGTCGGCTCCCTAATGGTCGAAGCTCACGAAAGCTGGGAGGGCGAGGGAGGACTCAACAGGTGGGCCCACTCCACATTTTACGACTTGCAAACATAACGGCAATTACTATGGAATGAGATAACATTGGCAATAGTGTAGGTATATATATCTTAATGCTCAACACTTAAACGCGAATTGAGTCGCTTTATGGGTACTATCTTTTAGAATCGTGTGAGGGTAGAGTCAAGCGGGCTAGGTTGGTTCTTTGTTTGATGAAATTATTAATAATGAAAACCGCAGTTATAATTGGCAATTATTTTAAATATTTAATCGAAAAGGGTCTGCTAGATAATGACGAATGAAAATGATATTGAATTATAATTATGAAGTGAAAGGAAATTTTATTAGCGTATGTTATAAGGAACTTAACATTAGGTTACTAAAGGTCTCCTTTGTAATGAGCTGTCATTGCACTGAATGATCCGAAATATTTTACCGATTTTTATACATACATATATGCCGACACCACGATGAGCTGGGTGTGGCTAGCTTTTATTTTCCACATAACAGGTTATTCCTGTATATATGTACATACAAAGCCAATTGGAGTTGGCGATATGAGCCATCGAGGAAAGAACATTCTAATGAAATATCCATTTCTTCTTGCAGATAATAGAATAGAAGATCTATAGCATTCCTCATATCGCCCAATACAAGACACGGTGACGTGGACTATTTTCAACTCTTCACAAGATATTTACAGCGTTTTTTTTAAAGAAACTAGAATAACAACTCGTGCTAGGAAACATTGTTACAAAACAAAATGAGAGCGGAACACAAAGAGTTATGAGATACATTGTAATAAGAAGATATGATCAAATGCTTATGAATTTTAAAAGAACGCGTGCCCTGGAATTTGCTATTTGTAATATATTTTTAAAATCTGTTTTTCTTTAAAATATCTGAGGATCACGGCTATTATATGAAGCGTACATCAGTGTATATGATAGAGGATAGATTTCGACGTAATTTTTTTAGCTTTACTTTTTAGACACGTGGTTCTTATCTTCAAAAATATTACGATATTTTATTTATTACGATATGGATATACGATGAGGCCTATATCTAGCAGTGGGCTGAGATAGGGCAATGATGATGATAATTATGTTATTTAATGTAAATGTGTTAAAATTTAAGAAAACTTAAATTTTTAGTGATTTTTTTAAGATTGGCAAAGTACAGTTTTGTCTAGAATATTTTTATCTTCTTCAGTCTATTTAAAATAAAATGTTAATAAGCCACAAGCAAAGCGGACCAAATCGCAGGTATCAGCTAGTTAGGAATAAATTAGTCGTTGGGCACGTGTTTCTCTTAGAATGAGAGGCCCAATGCCATATTCTGTAAATATTCATTAATAAATAAGACTAATAAACTAAGCAGACCAATAAATCAGTCCTTTAAATTATGATGTAATATTAATTTCTACATAATAAAATTGTTGCCGATACTATTTTTGCCGATGACGTCTTTATAGGCTGTGTGTGCACCATGATATAAAAAAAATATAGTTTGCAATCTGAATAAGAACAGTATCAAAGCAAAATACGTTATGAAATGCATCCACTGGTTTATACTAATTCGCGAGTTTTTTGTAATTACATAAGGCTGTTTTCTTACTCCGTTCACCTAATCAAGTAATTAATTAAACTCAATATTAATTACTCGGGAACTCGCATTGTACATTAGAAGCTAATTAAAAACCAGGTAGTGTACGAAATACACGTATTATAGAATTTCATACTAATATTATAAATGTGAAAGAAATATATATACGTATGTGTGTTACCCTTTCACGGCCTAACCACTGGGCCGATTGTGTTAAAATTTTGTACGGAGATACTATAAAGCCTGGGAAAGAATATAGGATACTTAATTTTTCAAAAAGTAGCTCGTATTAGAATGAAGCGATGGATTTGACAATATTGACTTCGCGCTAGCGAAACCCGCAACCATGGCTAGTCTTACCAGTATATAAATAAGGTAGGAAGACTATGTTGCTTAAGGATATAAATTTCTTTACGGATAAGACATGATTTTCACATTTGCTTATCGTTATAATCGTGACACGTTAAATCTTTTTTACGTTAATAATAATATCGGTTGGAAGGTCCGAAATTCCTTAGAAAACCTATTGTTCATTCATAATGCGACAAATTTAATTTTTGCGATTGTTTGCTAAAACAACAAAACATTATTTCGCATCTAATCCTTTAAGACCCATTTCCAGCAGTCATTGTACATTCAGCGACTTTCCCCAGATTTAAAAGATAACAAAGCCGATAACTGGATTATCCACAATCCAGTTACTTCGTTACGCTGCTCCGCTGATTGGAACCTACAGTAAAAAGCGCCTCTTTACTGAATTTTAATTGACGTAACAGGATAGTCTACAGCAAGTTCTTATAAATATACAGTGAATATATTGTAGTATTACATTATCTCGCAAGACTTCTTATGGGTTGGGCAGAGAGCACCGAGTACCATATACCTCTATCCTCACAGATCTGAGGTGCCTAAAAGGTTCGATACTGGATGCTTAGGAAGTCAAAATTCTCCAAAATCAGTGCACGTGTATGAACAAAGCAGTAAATATATATAGGAACAGCACATAAACGTAACATCACGTCTGTAATCCCTGACGAGGTAGGCAGAGGAGCGTAGTACACTTTCACCAGTTACGTTTAAGTCGCACAGAATAGGCGGCGCCAGTAGAAAAAGCACATGATATTTATAATAACACAATGTATCTCGTAGTTCTGAACATTTACATTAACATTAGCACTTCAGGACGCTCTCAACTCGATTAGGTATACTCGACGCTGAATATAATTATTTCACGAGGCGGAACACACTCTTCCACGTGTTACGTACTCGTACATACGTGAGGTGTACGTAACGTTCAACGTAAGCACAATTATCACAAAATGAATTAATCTTGAATACGCCTCCTTGTCAAATTTTCATATCTGTCTAACACATACATGTTAATGTAAGACTATCTAATGTTTTACAGTTACATATATAGTTCTATAGTTACATTTAAAATTCTACAGTTAAATGTAAAGTTTTACAGTCATATTTAAAGTTTTAAAATTTACCCGAGTTTCATGCTTACGGACCTTACCTAGAATGCGAGTAAATATTAAGACTACTATGGACATACTTTATTATGCACGCGAGACAAGAGCAAATGTTGACGACACTTGACGTATGTCACGACGACATTTATGTCATTATCAAGTAACAAGACAGTTTAAAAAGTATTTGACATGAGATTAAGAACTATCATCGTAACAAATTTCATTTGCTACGTATCTACTGCCGCGCAAAATCTATTCGTGAAAAGGGTATGTTTATTACATTTTCTCACGGACGTAAAAGGGATAACTCATTTTAAAAATTTATCAATCAACCCATTTTGGTCGACGGGTACCTGCATATTGCTTTTTGGCTCGCAGGTAATCTTTTCTCAAACTTTAAAATATTTGAATTTTAAACAATATAAACATCGTGTATAGAAAGCCTATTATTACCTCATCATCTTTGATGGTTTCTGTGCAATGTGATTTCTTTGGCATCGTATACATTTTTGTTGATCGTGCTGTAAGTTAACAGATTACATTACATTACGCCTATATTTCCCCGCAGGGGTAGGCAGAGAAGTGTAATACTCCCACTTTTCACCAGTTACATAAGTTATGTCCCATGTGAGGAGGGTGATATTTGTAGACATAGACAGGTACACATACTTTTTTATATACATGTAATAGTATTTAACTATGTATGTACATTTAATATACATCATAATTAAAAATATACCAGCTACGAGTATAAATTTTAAAGCGAGTACATACTTAATAACATTTTTAATGTATGCTTGCTTGTAACCTTCCTTCACAGTGGTTGTTTGATAATATGTTTAGAATCACACTGAAATAGTCTTCAAGACCTCGTCACAACATTTACGTAAATATTTCAGTGTTGCCCGTCGAACTGGTGAGCGTCAATCAACGGTAGATTGCACATACTGCCCCATCTCTGCCTATACCAACATTAACCGGTCTATTTGCATAACAGATTCACTTCGAGTACAATTTACTAGCTAATTCTCACACAAGATATGCTAATAGAGTGAGTTCAGCTTAATAAGATTACATACTCGTAGTATTAACATTCATTATAATAGGTAACCCCATTAATGTGTAATTTATAATTAAAATTATTAAAGTCATTTTTTTTAAATATAATTTGAAAATCATAAAATTGAAAAACTACGCAAGATTGTTGTAAGCTTACTATAAAAATATATCCCAGGTTAAAACAAAATTATACATACGAGTATGTATATCAATGTACGCTGTTTTTTGATGGGATATCACATCGTTTTGTAAACTTACATTTAACATATCTTTACATTAATAATTTTGATGAAGCTTTGTTTGATTTATAAAACAAATATGCCATTTTTATATATAGCTGTATAGATGACAAAGTTACGAAAATAGTTACATTCGAACTGTCTTATGAGAATGTTTGCATTGAGCAAGCTGTTTAATTCTGAACAATTTCTAATGTTTGCCTTTGCTTACCCGCAACATACATATAACGTTTGTACCAAGTTCTATACTCCTAGGATTATAACTCATTTAGATCTTCAATGAGTGAGTACCTACGAATGTAAATTGTGGTCAGTAAATTGAGAACTATGTGAAATTTTTATATTTGAAATTATGCAGTTCTGTTTTACATTCTACTGTTCGTACCGAATCGTTAATGGTCCATGTTATTTGTTATCTGTTATTTGTTAGTCAGTTTAATGTTATTTGTTGTGTGCCAATAAAACATTATTATTATTAGATAGAACATCGAACCGAGCATTTCATATCAGGTGATTTGATGTAACGTCATCATGAATTTTAATTTGAGTTTTCGGAGTGCGGAGCCGTGTATTTGGGCCACCTTGAAAATAAAAGATGAAATGAAAATAAAAGAAGTGAACTAGGGAATAACGAAAATTTTTCAAAATTTTTTTGCCTGTATTTACAATAACAGTGGGAAGTGCAGTGATTCAGTCAGACTTAATGATTAAAACGCCGGCGCGGTTTAGTGCGCGGCGCGCGGTGACGTGGCGCTGAAACTGGCCGCATGACTCGTTTTACGATCTACAGCATGTGGATACTGTACAGCGCTATTCAATGATGTAATACTTTGCAATCTATACGACTATTTAACTCCCAGTATATCTACGGACTGCTAGGTAAAACGGCACTCCCTTTCCCCGCTACCCTTCTTGTAGGGAAAGTGAAATTATATGCGGTTGAGCGCTCGTTCAGGTTTTTAAGTATAGGATGCTTTCGACCCTAACAAATTGCGATGAGAACCATTGTGAAGAGAATTCACTAACATTTCTCAAGAGGAAAGCTCCTATGCTACCCTTACAAATTATCGCTAATATATTACACAAAAGAAATGTGAGCATCTGAATGAGTTGTGAGTGGAATGAGGAACGCTCGCAATAAATTTTCCAGGGCTCCCATAAGTTGAGATGATTTGTTGTGACACGATTAGCCAGCCATGCGTTCCACTTACGTGGAGTCAATGAGAAATCCCTTCCTTGTTTTAACTTCTCCAAATGATTCTCCAGATTCATATGATCTCATTCATGACTGACCTACAGGAATATACATATATCGTACACACGAGAACTCGTTAAGATGGTGCATCTTCGCCGAGCAGTTTTTCATTTATTTGTCAAAGCTTCAACATACGAGTAGAATGATATGATAAAATAACTACCTATTTTATTTCATGCTCATGTGGTATTCTATTTTCTTAAATAAACGTCTTAATTGAAAACGCTAAAATTATTTAGTGCTTTAATACGACAGAGAACTTGAGTACAGAAAATATTTGAATGTACATTTAAATTAATTGTATGTATTTATTACGTGGTTAAAACATTAAGGTCGAGAATGTATTGAACTTCTATTAAAAGCCAATAACAAATGTTACATTGGTTTATCGATAAATAGCAAAGTTAAAAAAAATCTATTCATGCACAATGTAATATTTCATTAAAATTGTTAAATACATGCGAAATCTAATTAAAAAAAGAACGAAATGTACAAAAACTTTTATTACAATGATAAATTGATCTTAAGGGAAGGGACAATGAGCTATCAACAATCCATACAACAATGTATAAACAAATAGATTTTCTAAACACTCACGGGTATGGCGGGAAAAAATGAAACACGATGTATGTATCTATGAAATAAATATTGCCATTCTATTTGTGTGATTATAAATAAATACGGGGAATGACGTAGGGCTAATGGAGGCGGTCGGTGTGGAAACTGTCGGAGTGCTGCGGTCACCGGAAACCAGTATTTATTGCGGACGTTGCCATACGAACAACAACGCTTCTCGTAAATATGATCGTAAACATTACTGGACTGCGCGTTGTTCCAAATTTGAAAATCGAATTGAAAACTGTTAATTCAACTTTTTTTTCAGCAACACGAATATCCAAATATGTTACAATGTACATAAGTTCAACACATTTGGCTGTCACTAACATGCAATTTTTGAATATTCCGGTTATTAAACGGATACCGATTATGACGATAACTTCTTAACTATATTGATATTATTTTTCTTGTTATAAGCCTTTTTAAAAGTTTTTAACTGTTTTTGTAAGATATCAACAAGGTAGAATTTACATTATTGAACAGTAATTGTATAATTAACTCGTGTAACTTGTTTAACTTTATTTAGTAGATATTGTTTAATTTAATAGTAATTACTTTTAGTTTCGTTAACTTTTTAAGATTTTGTAACCAGTTCAAATTTAACTACCTATTCAAATTTCATAGTAGCTACTATTCAAATGGTATATAAGTTTTTAAATTATTACAAGCGGTTAAACTTAGGTCAATATATCTACTTCTTGGAATTGATATATTGCAGATTTTGTTTGTTTAAATTGAAATACCTATTTGTGACATTCATGCATGGCGCCGTCTCACTCGAAAGTGAACAATCTGTAAACGAATCTCTTCAACATAATTCCATTCTGTTAGAGACGTAGAGTAGGACCGTAGGACGAGAGGAATTGTAGAAAGAAATAAAATTACATTTCTGACGCAGCGTGCACCGCTCATCTGGGACTGCGTTGGGAAACTTTCAGTGATCGCACCGTTTCGTTTTTGTAGAAAACGGTTTTATAACAACTCTTTTCACTATCCTCCCCACGTAATCTCGTTCTGTATTAACTTCAGGAGTAACTGCCATTTAGTTTTTTGCGTACAGGACTACCGAGCGTGTTAAAAATGTTAATGACACTGTTTATAAAAATGAATTTGTTACTTTAATTTAATATAATTTGTTTTATAATTTGTAATTGTAAATTTAATATTAATTGTGCTTTTTAATTGAAATTATTGTAATTTACTGATTTCATGTAAGGAGGAATTTATTATTATATTTTATTATCTTTAATTCGATGTACAATGTCAATGTTGATGGATGCAGAGTGCCGAGGGTAACCATTTTATAATGACTCACCCATTTTGACCAAATAGAGCATATATTGTCTGATGGAGGAGTGAAAAGTTTTCGGAACAGGCGTCCATGATTAAAGAGATTGAAGAATGGAAATAACTAATGACTAATTTTTTGTGTTTTAACATTCAAGTTTTACTGTTAGATATTTATTGTTAGATAAATATTTCATTTAAATCGTTGGGATAATATCGCACAGATTAACAATTGAGGGTTATCTTGGGAATTTACGGATCATCTCTCGATATGTTTCTAATCGGTATGACGTTTGATTGCACGAAAGAAATAAGAACATATCTGACAAGCCATTTAAATATGTAAACGTAACAGTAATTTATTTATCATCAATTACGGTATCTCCATTTTATAGTTCTGCTATTGAACTATAAAACTCCGGGTAAAGCTGAAGTTTACCAAGCCGAAATTCAATTTACACCGGAATGGCAGACTACACACGCCCTTAAAACTGTAAGGTGTGCATCACAATGTTTGCCTTCACCGTCACAACAAGTGACATTCAATCCTAAAACGCACCGTTGTTTTTTAGGAAGTTCGCATCAGCTATTAAACATAAGGTCTGTGCAGTGGCGTGCAGGATTCCTCACGATGTTTTTCTTCATCGATTTGTAATTAGATCTGTATCTGTAACAAGAACGTTGATAATTCGAAAAGGTTATACAGGCAGTCTAATTACGCAGTATATTTACGAACATGCGTTGTTGAAGGAATCCATGACCCTCGTGTGCCCGATGACGTAGCTGAGGAAACGGAAATATATTTTCACATAGCGCGTTCTTGTTTCCATCGGACACCTGTCTTAATAATTGAAATATAAACTCGCGTACGTTATGAGAAGCTCATAAGTCTTAGCGCTGCGAACGAGATAAGAACTCCAGGCGAATTTATTTATTTATTTATCATATCTAACGTACTCGTGTACTGTTTAAAATTTCAAATCGTTGTATTGCGGTAATGTGAGCATAGCTTTGCCTACGCTGTACCAATAAGAGTTAGATTACACGGGCAAATAACGGGAAATTATTTATTACTTCAAAAATTCTGGCCATACGGACATATCATATTATAATAGTCATAGAATAATTACGATTTCAAACTTTCTAAACTATTTTCTGAAAAAGATTGAGATATTACACTCTAGTTGCAAATGAACGATATATGTACTCGTAAGTAGGTACATTTAATTGTTAAACAACAACGTACGTAATGTCGTTGGAGAGTAAATAAAGTAAAACGTCTAAACAAATACTAAATCGTCTATTTCCAACGGATGAAAGGCTTATAGGCTACCAGTTCGGTAGGTAGGATTTGAGATATTCGTACGGTCTCGCACTAGGGCGCTGCACGCTCCATGAAGTCTGAGATATAGATTCGAGCTGGCTCGTACCAACAAAGCCACTATTAGCAAACTACACTACCTTGTAACAGTCTACCTACATAGTAATACCTACGTAGGCTCAACAGTCAGAACTGTCTTCACGATTTTATATAACAGGCGAACATGTATGTATGTAATATACACGATGAATTAAGTGTAATAATTGAAGTAGAAATTACGGTATATTATTATCAAGATGAACTAAGCAAATTATTTACTGTGAGGGCTATCTTGATTAATCACCACACCAGACATTGTCAGCGGTTGTGGGTGACGGCGCCCCTATTGTCTCCGGCGAAGATCTTATAAGCAAAGAATGATTAAACGATTAAAATGACAGGCGAAAAACGTCTTTGTAGTTCAGAAGATGAATATAAAAATACGCTTTATTTATTTCTCTTTTGGAGAAACTGATCTGAGTATAAAATTGCTATATTCGATAGACACATTTTTATTCGTGTTACGTAATTTTGAGATAGAAGATAGCCGCTTATTCCATATACCTATATTTTTATTTCAAACCTGGCCCTGGTCATCATCCAATCAACTTCGGTTTATCCACTTCTAAGTATATTCCTTTATCAAGGGTGTTTATACACTTGTCCTCTACTGATTACCTTGTTGACCATTTGCTTGCCTATGGTAGGCCCCACAGTATTAAATTCCAATATCCGCGTCATTGCAAGCATCAATAACAAACAAACGGCTAACGCACCTCTGGTTGAAATTAATTGTTGTTTCAGACCGTTTATTTCCACACACGCCAAATTTCGTATAAATTATTCCGAAATCATTTCCATACAAACTTTATATAAATAACATTAGAATTGACATTTACATCAAATTGACTGTCTCGTTGGTCGAGTGGTTGCAAGCGCGACTGCCGATCGAGAGGTCCCGGGTTCAAAACCAAGGTCGGGTGCTATTGGATTTTTCTAATTTAGAAGTAGAATTTAGTGACTCGGAGTCCTGAATTGTGCCCGATGTTTTGCAATAGGCCCACCACCTATTCCATGGGACTTAAAACGTAACTAGTGAAACGTGGGAGTGCCTCTGCCTACCCCTTCGGGGATTACAGGCATGATGCTATGTTTGACATTTACATTAAGTATGCGCTGTGTTGCAAATTAATTATGATTGTAGTTCATATCAGTCTCAAAATGTTCTCGTGGGCATTTAAATAAATGAATAAGTGGTCTGAAATATAAATACTCGTAGGTAATTGTTCAAATAAAGCACGTATATAGATCGTCTTTTCATCTGCCAGTTAACGTAAGTGGGTAATTGTCCAGATGATACACAAACATAGATGGTCTTTTCATCTGCCAACTGCAGTGGATAGAGCACAATGGACGCTGCGAGTACATTGTCTGTATATCGTAGTAACATGCACAAATTGTATTTGTATAGGTACATAAGTATGTATTACTTTTATAAGGCAGGCGCAGTATTCATACACATTTAGTGGAATGTAAAAATACATGAAACACCATCGTATATAACATCGCTGGTTGGTTTTTATATCGCTTATTTTATTTTGATTATTTGAAATTGGAAAAACATGTTGTTACCTTATAAGAGATTATTTTGTTTTATCCGAATTTACTTATTTCGAACGAATGTTACTTATTATATTATGGACTCGGGACTAATAAACATGGAAGTAATTAGATTACTTCGCCCCAATGATCCGTGTTCTGCCTTCAGATTCATCAGAGTGCAAAGTTCTCTTAAATAGTCGAAAGACAAAGAATACGTTGACACTAAAGGAGGACAATACAGTACGAAGATTTTGCAAAATACTGTAGCACTCACCAAAGGCTTAATAAATAGTTAGGGGGGAACATATTTCACAGGTCGTACGAGGTCGGCAGTGGATCGAAACAGCAGCAGCATGATGTGAGACTTTAGTACAAAATATGGTATCGCTGGATGTCTTTGTCGATGTCGACATTGTTATGATGCAGATAAAGCTCGATATTCTCGTTTAATTTAAATATATCATAGTAATCACAATTCTAGTTACAGTTAGTTATAGTAGTCTTAGTAATAATTGTCACAATTATTGAGTGGTCAATAGAGAAAATTACCGAATTATTCGATAAGATGCATCACATCAAATCGGATGATATTTGTCTTAGAGAAAAAAAATCTAAGGCATATTAAGTCGGCCTATTGGAACTTGACCAGTGTAGTAGACTATGGTTTTAACCCTCTCATCTCGAGAGGAGACCAGTCGTCCAACAGTGGAATGGTAAAAGGGTCTAAGAAAGGTCAGAACTTTCTTATATCTTGAGCCGATGTACATGCATTGAACTTCAAATGTAATTTAATTTCTACATCAGGCTAAAACACGTTTCAAAAATAGAATAATACATCCTCTGCAGAAGCAATGGGCAATTTGATGAGTATGGAAATAAAATCAGCTTCACATCTCAAAGAGAAAGGGAAGCGTCAGAAATTTTAAATTAAAACATGTCAATCATGAAAAAAGGAGCTGACTTTATTTCCTCTAGTTAATGGTCATGTTAATTAGAATTAATTCATACTCAATACCTGCCTATTCCTAGAAACATTGAGTCTAACTTGAACTATTTTCCTTCGACAATCAGTGCAGTATTGATAACAATAACAGAAAAACTTATAACGTATGCAAAGTAAGAAACATATAATACAAAAAAAAACGATTAATTAAATCATTCAACATGGTTATTAACGAAATCTGTATCATTTTTTGATTTGATGACAAATTTAATTACGAATATGAGGTGGATAGGTAGGTATGACTGATTTATTATGAGAGCTCAAACTTGCCTCAAACTACGCAAAGTAAAAGCTCTCAAAGATTGTTATTTTGTTATACGATGAACTTGACGTTGCGATGAACTTTAAGTATACTGAACTAAGGCTTTAATGAACCACGTAACATAAGTTTGATGCACCAACAATAATTAACGTTGTTAACTGTTCAAAGAAGCTATTTTACCCATTTTAGAAAACAGCAAATTTTAATGGATCATTTTGTTCACCAGCAACTGAACATTCCTTTATTTCTTTATCAAAGTCCAAAACATTCGGACCTGTCTTCTATGTTCCAATCATCATCATTTATTATACCTACATTTTATAATTATGAACGAATTCTAAACAAGAATTTGTCTTGGATCAAACTTTTTGGAAGTTCCTCTCTTGATGTTGTTTGACTTATTTACGTTCTAAATTTACTCAAACTTTCTGTACTGTTTCACAATTTCAGATGCTTCGTATTCTTCAGCGGCGCCAAAGTTGACATGAGATTACAAAATTTTTTTACATTTAAATTCTCTCGAGTTATAGGAGACCAGTAAAAACAGTACTTTCCTCGAATTATATGTAATTCTATTAAACTAGCAGCATTCGATTATACAATCGATGGCTCTAACGATAACAATGAAATTTACGATATGAGAAAATTTGCGCGGGTGAGAAATCGATCGAGGTAGATCTCACAAACTAAATTTTCACACATTTAGGTTACAAACTAAGAATAGAACATGCATAGCATAAGCTTAGATCTCAATTCTAAGAACAGTAACATGCATAATATAGGCTTGGGTCTCAATTCTAGAGAAATTAATTTTCTCTGTGATATCACCCGAGCAGAGCTCGGTCGCCCAGGTACTAATACATATTAAATCCTGCCGTGCATATATGTACATACAAGACATCAAAATGTAGGCGTAACTCAAACAAGCGATCATTCCTCGTGCTAAGTATCAAGCGAGCGACAGGTGTCATACGAAGTCGTCGTGAATACTCACTCTCATCCATCATCAACAAATTACTCCTACATACTGGTAGTCTAAATGTTATTTCAGTACATTTTAGGTTTCTACTGACATTAAAATTGTCATCATCATTACCCTGTCTAAGCTCACTGCTGGTCAATGATCTTTCCATAGGGGTTTTTGCCCATTGTTTCCATGCTGGACATACGGGTTCGGGGTCGCAGTGCACGGCTTCTCGCGTCGACTGAGCTGCTGCGTGGAAACAGCCAAGGCATTAAGCCTTGCCTAGGTAGGTTACGTCATACCGTGATACGTCGGTACCGGGTTAAGTCTTCTTACGACACCCTG
>DWME01000804.1:0-29520 GCA_018244795.1 Parelbella ahira ahira
TAAGGGGTTGACGCACTTCATAAAACTGTTTCGGCTTGGCAATCTTTGCCGCACTGGAGTGTAGCCGTGCATGGGATATCGTGCGTCAGTATCCATTTTAGATCTCTCCAAGGAACCGGCTACAGCTCTGCGAACGCGAGCTTGATGAATTAAATACATATATTTAAGCTACACCTATAAATAGTAATTGAAATGGCTATCATATAAAAATACTGACCGTTAAAAATACACGCGCACAAAGAAAATAACGTTTAAGTGATCCTAAGTAACAATACCTAAAATAACACACTTCGTAGAAATAGCTTTGGGGATAAAACAATGTTTTCTTCAGCGAGAAGTTATTTGTGTTTGAGGAACACTCGAAACGAGTCTCAGCCTTCATACAACTCTATTTCTTGTTGAGGTTTTATCGCTTTAAGCGAAAATACCATTTGAGAAGACATTTGCAGGTACGCCTCGTTCTTATGTCGAGATTTTCCAGTTTTTCATACATAGATTTGGCAAGCAGTGCGAAACCACTATAGCAAAGCGCTACTTTTCATATCTCGCAGAAGGTTTTTTTTTGTAAAATTGTAGCAGAAACATAGGCTTATGTCAACATTTTCTGCGTCTTAAATTGAGAAACGTGTTTCCTTATAACAAAACCGGTGTTAAGATAAGATTAAGTGCATAGCTTCTAACCAGTTAACTGAAATATAACTTCATCATCATTAACGTCAGCTGCGATTGTCACCCAACTGACCAGAATAAGTTCCACACTAGGCTTGCCGAGCCGTATATAAATTTTTCGGCAGATATGGGCAGCGAACAGCCGCTTCAGCGTGCTACGTATTTAGCTAGGCAGATAATTTTGAACCTCTATAGAACAATTTCATTTCTTAAACTTCGACATAACTGCGATAGGACACCTATTTACTACAACAGGTCTAAAATCGACGTGTTCAGTTATCATGACTATAGTTTTATCCTAATTGTATTTTATTATCAAGAAATATTATAAACGAGTCGTGGAAAGCGTTAACAACCAGCTGATATAAACGTTAATTTGTTAGAAAACTTCGAAATAATCTAGTTAATAAATCGACAATAATTAAAAAAGTCTCTTCTTTTAGTTGCCGAATACGAGAGCCATATCAATTAAATTAACATGCTACTAGTTACCGAAGCTTATTACATATGTTCCTAGCTACAGTGCACACATATAGCACACTCTCAGACGCAGGAACGCATCTGTTCTTGATTGTTAGGTAATTACCGCTTGGAAGTTCATACAATGTTAATGAACAGCCGTGTTTAATTAAATCCAGGTGTTCTTCTTGTCCTTTAAACGTGTAAAAAAACATAACTCCCCGTTCCTTTATCAAACCGAGTAAAACTTTCGAGGCGGTTGATTTTAAAGTTTAAGTGTTTCGAATGAGTTCGCGGCGACTTTAAGCGACTACTCCACATAAAGTAGGTCATGAATATACAGGTGACTTTCAAATATATTGCAAGATCGCACTGTTTATTGACCGCAAATAGATATATATATAACAAAAAATAGGGTATAATATGAGAGTACACAAAATGTCCGTATCGAATAAAATTTATCTAAGTAATAATTTGTTTATTTCGACCGATGGCATTAAGGTGTGTTCATAGAAGAGAACCGCGTTGGAGTCACTTAGGTTTAGCTATTTAGAGTTAAAATCATACGTACTAGGTTACTTCTTTTCTGCGTAACACAGAATAATACATATATACATGTGTTTACGTGTGAGACATGGCCATTTCCGTTTCACATGCTCCACAAGCCGTTAGCGAGGGATAGGTACGCGCGCGCGTATGTGACACCAGATCCACTCCATACGTTTGTCTCTGTCGTGTTGTAAATTCCGTTTGAAACGTTCGAACTGCCAATTTCAAATAGCAATGCGAAGACTCGGCTTCATTTAGACGTTGCAAAAATGAAACATATATTTCTTTACTTTATTCCAATCTAAGTTTGACTGCAACCCTATTTACGGTCCATTACCGGTTATGGGCCTTTCCTGCAACTGTGGAGGATCAAAATACCACTTTACTACGCTGCTTCAGAGCTGATTGAGGGATTTAAGTTTAAAAAAAAATTTGTGATCTTTATAAGGTCTAGCTAGATATTTGATACACCATTGAAGAGGAATCAAAACTTATTAAAATACCAGAAAATTAGATATTTACTCGTTATAATAGCCATTGATAATTACTTATACTGAAAAGAAATTTTATTGCTTAGAAAGGAATCATGATTCTATAACTTGCTGTCACAAAAGTTCTTTGAATTGAAGAAAATTAGCGGCATTTTTTCTAACAAGTATGTATATTTTAAATCAATAAAGCAGTAAAGAATAAATCTTTTAAACATTAAGCATTAATTTGCAGAAATTTAACAATGGAAACATGTATACTACATATGAATCTGTACTTTATTCCATACTATTTCTTATTTATTTGCTAAAGAGCAAAGAACTGGCAATAAATCTAATTTACAATATTATACGGCGGGGACGGACGCGAGTTAATTTTAAATTTAAAGTGCTCTTACAGAGTTTGTTTTGACTTTTAATGTGCAGTTCGGAATTGCATACGTGCAACACTGGCGGGCGAATAATGCGATTCAATGGCAATCGGTTTAATACTTTATTCCATAATGTTACTGAAGTAACGTTCTGTAGGATATTTTATAAGATTTTACTACTATTCGATATATATTATAAGGTTAGGTACTACTTTTTACTTATGTTACTGAAATAACATTCTGTACAATACATCAAAAGTTTTAGCAGTAAATTATCGTTTAGAAAATTGCCAGCAACAATTCGATTCAAGTGCTTAATATAATTGATGCAAAATTGCATTATTTCAATGTATCAAGAGCGAATGCCTAATTCACATTGTCAAAGCACTCTAATGCCCGTAATCTATGCTCTAAAGACGCGGTGCAAGTTACTAATTAACACACGAGATATCACGTCAACAGTTATAGCGTTAATTGGTAAATCAACGGTTCTGCAATTAAGCGAATAATTCGAGTCATGTAACTTTGAAATGCTAGCAAGTCGTCAGTCACGCGAGGGACCGATTTAATTGTGTTATGTAGCACAGCGGCGGATGTAATTGAAATATAAATGTGTGAGAGAGCGGCTTCAACCGATATGACATTATTAGCGTGACCTAAAGTAAATAGAGTTTATGAAATGCCTTTCACGTACGTGGTATTTTAGTTAAGGAATATAATTACTCATAATTGATTTTATTATACAATTAGCCAGGCAAACAGACGGACGGGACAAGTGACCCGAGGAGCGGCCTAATCGTTGCCGGCTCTGAAATAGTTAGCCTTTTTTGCGCTTTTCTTGAACATCCCCATGTCATAGTGCTCTAGGAAATCCTGAAATGGAAACTCGTGAAACAGAACCGTGGAATGGAAGGAATGGACCGTCAATCTTGAGTAAGTATTGAGTATTTGTATATATTTTTTATTCGTAAACATACCTATAATATATTTATAAACGAAACAACACAGCATTGGCTTACCAATTATGTCGATCTGAAAAGCAATATTTGTGAGAGAAATTCGAAAAAAAAAACGCCATAATTTTTGAACAGTTTTGGATTTGTGCCATAAATACCACAAAAGAATATATTCATATTTCATACTGTGCTTATACAACTGGTTTCAAATCTAATGTACCACTTTCTACTTCTCTCAATTAACCGTAAATCAGATAGTAATGCGGCGCAACCTAGTACCTACCAATGTCCATAAAATCTGGATGTTACTCAACTCATATCTATAGAACGACACAATAATGTGAACTTCAATCGAGCCTCTCTTGATTATGCATAGACGGAATACATAATCAAACCCCTGGAGACGAGCTGGATCTACGAGTAGGCGTACCACTGTTAATCCAAGTTTGATGTTATAGTTAATAAATTGAACAACTTCAATGATAATATTATAGTTTATACGTTCAAACAATATTATGAGCAAAGTTATAATTGGATGGACGACCTAGGCCTAGGCCTCCGTTTGCTCTACTTAGATACTATTTATTCTCGACTCTACATACGGTATTAATTTATACCAAAACTACGGACGTTCGATTTAAGTTGGTTTTATACGATCGTACTTTTTGCGCAAAAACCCGACTTAGGTATTTCGAAAGCCTAGTGGCACAAGGGTCCCTCCCTGGAGGAAATGTGTTCTTGGACACACTGAACTTTAAGAATCATTTGGCTCTCCAATGCGACAAAACCGTATACTAGTCAGGTTTAGCTTTAAATGTTTAATCTAAGAACGCACATTATATAATATTAAATGATATTATAACGCACTTCGTATTATTTTATACGTATGCGTACATATGTAATATACATATTATATACGAGTATATAATGTAAAGTTGCTCATTACTTATCAATAAATTCTTCAATAGATCAGTGTTTACAAATACCTATAGCGTATTCTATTTTATATAAAAAACAACTAGAAGTCCAAAAGTTTTATCTATTTAACAATAAAAAGGTATTTCAAATCGAAATCGGTACACAGAACTCCTGCAAACATTATTTATAAAGGTTTTGTTTAAATTATCTCGCCATATTCACATTATGCTGTGTTTTCCATCATAGTCAAGGAAGACAGAGCGTTTATAAGACGAACAAAGGACCTTCTTTGGCCGCATAGAATATTTTTACATCAAAGAATACGTTCGCCATAAAAAGACAGCCAGCTATTTAAAGTACGTAACAAATGCGAATATTATTTAAGAATATTAATCGCTTCGAATCACTGTGTAATATTTTAAAAGTGTTATATAAAGTCAAAATAACACCTATTCTAATAAGTATACCGACTTAATTGCAATAAGTGTGTTCTTCAGTATTTGAGTACAATAAATATATAAAAAAAATTTAATAAATATACATACCTACTTTGTTTCACATAAAAACAAACATTAATGAAAAAAGAACCACGGACAAATGGGAACGAGTCCATCACATCAAAAAACAAAGTCGAATTTTCTTTGATAAAAACAGAGTTAGATGGACAAACGGTACAAAGTCTTTCATTACGAACCTTTTGTTGCCGAATACATTGTGTGTCTTACGCTGTACAATGGAACGTTTTGCATGGTACGTCGGAACAATCACAGTTCATTACGTATTAGAAAAACGTGATTAACGTAGTGTTCAAAAATAAGACACAAAATAGTTACAGTATTGTCCGTTATATCTAATATTTTTTTTTATTTTACAACTTATAAATATTTCAAGAACTGAAAATTGGTTAGTAAAGATAACGGCCAACCAGTGAAGGGATCGATCAATCCATCTATAGAGATAGAAATGGATTGATCAATCACGATGAAGTTAACACTGAAAAGAGTCCCAGAG
This sequence comes from Parelbella ahira ahira, assembly GCA_018244795.1. Lineage (NCBI taxonomy): Eukaryota > Metazoa > Arthropoda > Insecta > Lepidoptera > Hesperiidae > Parelbella > Parelbella ahira. The sequence goes on from DWME01000804.1 coordinate 5,422, forward strand.
TTTACTGTATTTGAGAGAGAAATTAGAATATTGAAAATAGTAACATTTGTTACCTAATTATTCAAATCTAGACGGATGTTGATATTCTTTTTATTCTGAAATTACTTCTGTATACATATAGTGAAGGTTGGAGATCAGCTTCTAGGAGTATTCCTTTACTTTTCATCTCTAAAACAAATCAACTGCGCTATCTACCCCAAACCATTCTCGGAAGACACGACATGGCTGCCATTTTCTTCCATCGCTCCTCTTTCCGCCGACTTTGAGAACCGATTGATTTTAGGAAAGCTGACATCACGTGTCAACGTTTATTAAACGAATTCGAATTTTGTCACTTTTACATTACATTCTTTTAAACCTGAGACCACTTGCTGTAGGTTAACCATCGCATACATTGTAGAAAATATGTGTCATCGAAGTAATAAAAAGTGTAAACTGCTGTCAAGGTTATGCTACCATTAGCCACATGTTAACTAAGGAATTTATATTGAAAAATAAGTGACAGAGTGCATTTGCAAAGTCGATCACAATGTGTTATCTCTGTCTAGAGTAGTCTATGTTTTGATTCGGGGCACTAAACGTTAACCTACTAAAAAGAGAAGGAAGTCATTTACGGACTAACAGCTGTGAAATAGGCCCTTTCTTGTATCCGGCACCAGATCGAAAATCAAACCAATGCTAAGCTATTGTTTAAATTTTCTATCAGCATACGAGAAATCTTAAACTCGTCGCACTCTTGCAAATAGGACAGTTTTCGGTTTTCGCAATTTCCGGGTTTCTTTAGGAAAGCAATAAGGACAAACGTCAGCCAGTATACATTCACAATAGCAAGTAAGAAGCTTCTGCACACTAGAAGAACTGAATGAGTTCTTTTTTCGTACTCTTCTCCACCCACAACACCATTTCCCACTTTTCCTTTTGCATCTCTTGTGCTAACCAATACCTCCTGTTCGTGACAGAATACATTATTTTATGCGTACGGTTAATATTACAAGGAGCATTAACCATATCTTGTACCAAAATCACGTCCTCATTATATTAGACGTGCCAATATAGATTATCTTAAGCAAACACTTTGTTTGCGAACGCTCACGAAACACGATGAACCGCGCAGCGCCGTTAAGAACAGCTCATTAATCGGAACGGTCTTATTTCTTATAATTTGCTTTTTAAACTAGTTGTAGTCTACTTTAATAACATTTCTGTTTATTTTATCTTCAGTATTGGTGTTCTTGTGAGGCTACTTTGATTACGTTAACACACCATCGCATCGCTCTATTCGTTTTTGGTTAAATATTTTTTCTTTCTTTGTGTGAACTTATTATTTGTTTCATATATTCATGTAGGTCATGTACATTAAGATTTTATTGTATAACCAATATTTTATTGTATATACTTCTTTTTGCTTTTATTGAGCATTTCCTCTACTGTACAGTTTAAAACCCATTTGGATTATTAAAACTTCGTAGTCGACACCATAAGAGCGTGACATGTATTTTAAATTCAGAAACAAGTCAAAGAAAAATTATGAATGGTGTTACTTTGATGAATGTGCGCATTGTTTTATAGAACTCGGGAAGAATAATTAATTAAATTAAGATTTTATGCTGTGATAATATTTTTCGCTTTTTTGTACATCCTCTTGATTGATGGTACGAAACGATCAACGACATCGGGAGTGGCTCAATAACAGGTGCCGTTTCGACGTTGATAAATTTCAACGGGGAAAATTGCAGATAGGAAATGACGCTAAGCAGAGACACCTACAATTTATCTTACAAACGCCTAAACATTACGGGTTAATTCAATTTAACCTTCTGCAGGGGAGTTCGATACATTTCATAAACATCATCATCAGCCTGTCCTAAATCACTGCTGGCCGCGGACCGTCCCTGAGAATATTTGGCCATGATCCCCACACTAAACATGTGGGTAGGGAATCGCAGAGCACGTCTCCTCGGGACGCCTGCACTGCTACAATTAAGCGACTCTCTTCGTTCGTTCTCTGTCAGGTCAAGAAACATCGCCTCTTAAGACACACCGATATCCCATCACGGAATTGAAGGAAATACTTTTCTCTGCCCCAGCACAATTTAACTGTCGCATAGATTTCGTCTATAATATCACATCTGAAATAATTAATTCTATCCGCTAACCACAAACTTCAATTTGTAGTGTAGATTTGATACGAAAACGGATTATGCTCTCCCACTCTCGCCTCCATATGGTTTATCTATGAACGTGAACGGAATATTTATTTAGTATCTGGACATACTATTCATTTATAGATTTTCAAACATCCTGTTTCAAACATCGATAGGTTTTTAAAGTGCTACTAAAAAATTTTATTCCTTTATATTTAACGTTTTGAGTAATGATGCTATGATTTCGATTAAGTCCAGCGTTCTTCTTCATGAGCTCCCGCCAAAAAGGTCTAATCTGGTATTCAAATGTATTACTAAATACTTACCAAGGGTCAATTTGGTTAACTTAAAGTTCTTATTTCTATTAGCAAATAAGTAATTTTGATTTACTTATCCGCCTTCCAGCGAACCTCGAGACGACAAGAAGTCCCACGAGAAATTATACTTGTTAAGTTATGTTCATGTTAAGTATTCGCTTAAATTAATGGAAAGTTTATTTATGCGAGCAATTCATTTGGGCATAAATAAAGTTTTAACTAGTTAACACGGTCAACAAATTGTATTTTATTATGTATTCATAAAACCTACCATAGGCCCATGTTCAGTGGAATTAAAGAAGAGCCGATTATTATTTATTATTATTAATATTAATAATTTTTTTTTTGACAAATTGTAACATAACACACGACGACAGAAATTGTCATTAAAAATTAAAAGCTAATTGTTTCAGCATAATAAAATTCCGCCGAAATTTTTCACGTTGGAGTTCCATTTTTAATAAAAAAAAGATACGACTAAATACGTACCCATAAGCCGAGGGCCTAAAACGTTTAATTTAATTTGCGAACGTTACACCTGAAAAAGCTCGAAAATAGGCCAAGAGCAAAAACCAGCGGTCGGTACGAGCTCTAATTATAGCGATTAGAACATTACGTCGGGCTTAAAAGAAAATATAAATGAGAGTCATGCTATCGTCTTTCGGGTTTCTCCGCTCTCGCACGGAAATAATGAAGCGATGAAGCTCGTTATCTACCTGCATGTTTCTAATTTTATCCTCCGCTTACTGAACATTATCCGGAGCTTATGATATCAAGAGTAAATTTCTTGGGGACTAAAATTGAACACTAAATGACGCTTGACACTGCGAAATTACACTGTTCGGCTTTTCTGCGCTAAATGCTGGTATACGCGTTTTCCATTTAATGTAAATTAATTGTAATAAAAATTTCATATTTCCTGTTATTTAATTATTTCGATTTGAGAATTTCATGCAACGATAACTTACTAACCCTAACGACTACACCTAGTCCAATACGAACAACAAATTATGTTATATTGATTCATCATCACCATCAGCCTATCTCAGTCCACTGCTGGATAGGCCTCCCCCAACGAGCGCCATCGCACCCTGTCTTCGGCTTGTCACATCCAGTATCTGCCTGCAGCCTTTCGCAGATTGTCATCCCACCGGGCCGGTGGGATTAGATGGATCAGATGATCCATTATTTCGAATTAATATACGACATAAGTGAACTGAATGGTAACGGGTGGATGCGAAGAGCTGAAGGTCGAGCTCAGTGGCGTGCTGTTGGAGAGGCCTATGTCTAGCAGAGGATAAAAGTAGGCTCCTGATGACGATCTCAAATTAGCTTGTAACCGTGAGTTCGCATTACAGTAATTAAATATTCCATAATATTTATTGGAGTTTTTACAGTAGGTACCTAGATACGTATAAAAAATCTTTTGTTTGGTGAACGGGGACGTTGCAACTAGATCGTACTGGCGAGCCCGTGAATATTCAACTCCGCAAATATAGGTATTGGATCGACAAAGAGCTTTAGAGGCGTACGACATCGGTCAAGAGTGATTGTTTTACTAAGGGGGAGTCTCTAATCGGATTGCACTAACATTTCCAAAATTTTTTACACCGCAGTAAACATTATGATTGAGTAGCCAAAGATGGTTTCTAGATAAATTGTTATAGTCTGGGCTACGCTTTCTTGCATCGAATATCATGTTGAGACATTACATATAACTACCTAAGATGATAAAAGTAAGCATCGATTTAATTTACGTTTAGTTTTTTCGAGACAGCCCGGCTTGTTTTGGACTTATCCCAGGTGTTTCTCCTTAAGCTGCCGTAGATCGTAACGCGACGCGGCGAATACTCATAGAAACATCAGTTAAGCTACCTTGCGATTACAATATGCTTCAGTTAGTTTTGCGAACTTATTTTTTTTTTAATTTTACTTATTCTGTAATTTGTAAACTTTTTTTGCAAGTTATTTGAGATATTTTGATCATTATATTTAGATACACACATATTTGCTGGACGTTGATCACACATAAGAGAAGAGTGAGTTTTCGATTCAACGTTACTCCATATCTACTGGTACGTATATTGTATATTAAATGATTTTCGACACGTTTTATGTGTTATTTCAATAATACAAGAATCATTTTCCAAATTAAATCGTAGATCACTGTGTAATTCGGTGCGCCGTTATAGATTCGTTTCGTTATCGTTTCATTTAATTGGTAATTGGAGTAAAACTTGCTTTTACTGAAGGCAAAAAAAAATTCGTTCATTATTATAAAACGGCTGCATCGACACAAGGTCTTTGAATATATCATAAGATGCTCTCTTTTGAGCTGAAGTTAGCTGACTGTACTTGTAACTAAATTAAAGTGTCAAAGCTACTTGGTACCTTCGCGTAGCCATTTACTTGCGCCGTACTTTAAAGTCTGGTACAAACAACCTAACGTAGTCAGCTCGTTACGGAAATATATAAGAAAACTTAATAAAAGATGTAAAATGGGGTAGACAAACACACGCGCTGACTCACACACACAAACATACAAACTTATTATGTTGAGCAGTAAGCGTACATTTAGACATGTACCTATTTCATTTAAGCATACGATTAAGTAATGTGCATTACATATTACATTACAATTGTTATGTAATCTAATTTTGTTTTTAATTTTTTTTTCTTGTTAAATCATACCAGAATACCACGAGGCTGCTATTAATATGATAGTAGAGTATGTTAATGAAAGACAATTAATTTCTGACATGCTCAATTCGTTTTTGTATCACGAGTGCAATGAAAATTACAAAATCCATAAAATTTTTATTTATTAAATAATATAACATTATTTTTCATAATATCCTTCATCCATAAAGTTTAGTTTACGATTTTACATTATATCTGTTTGGATTTTACATTTTGCAATTAGAGAAAAAAGTACGTTATTTTTCATAAGAATTGATTTTTAAAAATAGATTATTGGTCAATGCCCATGCAATATACTTAAAGGATAGTTAGTACCTGGATGACCGAGCTTAGTTCGGCATTTTTTTGATTTTTTTTTTAGATACGAATTAGATGCGTTGATAAAGGGCTCCCAGTAATAGTTTTTCTCACAAAAGACGGAACTTAAAAAAAGGAAATAATAATCGGACTGGCGACATCTGGACTCGAACCGGGGTTTTCTGATGTCTGGACTAGCCGATTTCCCACCTGACTATAAAACAGTATATCTGTAATGTAATTATATTCTAAATTACATATTTCCTATTATGCTGTATATTATCCGTGACGATGATGTTAATTATACTTTTTTTAATAAGATATTTTGCTTGATTATACAAAATATCGAATGATAAAATTAATATAGGAACGTTAAAGCAACGAACTATTAAAATAACGCTTCAAAAACAGCTCACCTTCCTTTGGTATAGTATAAACACACACAATCTAAATATACACCAGGAAGAGTGGCCCATGTACAAGCCAATTGCTTAAGAGTCCATAAAATTTTCAACGTACCACTGCGCACGCACCTTTTGACACACGGAGCGTACAGATAATTTCCATAGCTTAGTAAAAACAGTTCCAGCTCCTTTATTTCGGAAACTTCCCTTTATTCCTTGTTTAAGTCTTTTACCATTCCAAAAATAGTGCTTTTAATAAAAAATGTTTTTTTAATTATAACTATTATTTTTCGTTATTTATTAGTAGCAAAGTACTGCGTTGTTTTCAATTATATTTTACATCCTTACTGTACATTTACACGATTTTATAAAATATAACTCGTTAAATGTAGATACAATTCAGTGTACGATTCTCGACAAAGAGATGCAAAAACAATTAAGTGCCGCCGACACTTTTAACTGATCCTTAATTGATTAACGTGTATATGATGTTTTAAAATTGAGAAATGCATTTTTGCTGGATCTGAATGGCTCAGTTCGAATAAACACAGTAGATCTGTCTTCGAGTTTCGCCGCATCAACTTTCGCTGTGGCACAGCACAAGCAATTATAATCTTACTAAGAAATCTAGTTCCAATAACCAATAGTCTAGCGAAACATATTTTGCTAGAGATAGTTTGGAATTTTCGTCATAAAAGGAAACCCGTGAAACACCAGTGAAAACCCGGGAAACAAGAATTGATGACGCTATGAGCCACGGTCTCGTATCACAAGTACAGATCTTAAGCCTACTCCTAACCACAAGTAAAAGCGAAACTATGTTTTTTTTTTCAACTAGGAAAGACTAAGAGAACTTATATAAAAACATACATGTCTTCACGTTAAGTCCCTTACGGGGTAGGCGGTAAGCACCGCAGGTAATAGGGATATTTGGCACTCCGTGCTCTGCCTACTTATATATGTACAAACAAGAGCATTAACAGTCTTCACAATATCAACACGTAACCTCAATATATCTATAGCTACCTATTAATATTATATTAAAATCAATTACCTATTCTGTGTGATAGAACTAGAGCTATAGTTAATATTCCATAACACGTTCAGTTAATTAGAGCATGAGTGACTGGCTAACCACTACAATGGTCCTCGCTCCCTGTTCCCTCGATGTACATAAATATAAAGTACATAAGATTATACGATTACACGCCGTGCTTTCAGTACAGCTGAAATGTTTTCATATTGTTATAGAAATGCACGTGAAATATGTGATCATTAAAATGTTTCACTTTGAGATTTCCAAATAATTGTCCCATTTTGTTCATCGAGTTATTCAATAACAAATTTTGATCAAATCCAAAACAAATCTTATAAATTAACTTTATTATAAACAGAGTTTTCTAATCAAAAATTCATTGAAATTTCATCTTTCTTTAAGAATGTTCTGAAAAGAGATAATTTAAGACGCCCGAGATGAGGAAGTATCTAATAATACCAGTTATACTCGTACATTGGGTAGATTTTTTTAAATTTTCCAACAAACTTATAACAATGAAAGCGACCCTAATTCATACTTATCAATATCTCATGTCATCGAAGTTGACGAGATGAGTCCCGTCTATAAGAAAGAAAATAAAAAACAACTCACCGATTTTCATACTTCGAAGGACAAATGTCTTATTATCCCCAACAAATAGTATCTATCAAATATCCTCTTAGTATTATAGATAATGTTATTGGTATTTTTTTTCATGGACCTTTACGTAATCGTAAACTATTGGGATATACCAGGTCTTTTGTAAATATTCGACTGGCTCGTTGGTCTCGTGTTTTATGAGAATAGCGGATAAGTTTGGATTGTGGGTTCGATTCCCACTCGACACTAATATTGTGTTAGTTAACCCATGTGTTTGTTGTATACCGGTGTGAAAAGTAAATAAAGTGTGTAATCATTTCTGCTTTCAATTCATATTTATCAGTAGTTTTGTTATCATAACACGGAATCTATGCAGATTGGGGTCAGCAGATCGTTCCTTAGATGTTTGTAGATGTCCATAAGATATTTATTGTGGTAACGATCCACGATTATCTCTAGGGCCGAAGGAAAAACGCTTTCAAAATTCGACTGAACCCCATCACTTGAACACCGAGGCGTATACACACCCAACGTACGAGTTCACCATGCTATTATACTAAATTAAGTATAAGTTAATAATAAGTTTTACAAACTTTAAGTTTCAAACACATTAAGGCTACAAACTTCTGCACACCACCCGAACGAAGTTTATCTTGAATTACCGCAACCTATATTTATAAAGCTGTTTGTTACGCCAACACGCTGCCGTACTTAAGAACCTCATACTCTGAGTACTAACACGCGAAGATTGCTACACTATTTATCCAGAGCTAAAAGTTTGCTCTAACGATCGTTGCTCCCATATTTTGAAAGCGTTCTGACAATACAAGGACCAATCTGTTGCAGATTGTCCCCTGAGGTATCATCGATCAACGACATATTACGTTTGTTTATTAATAATACGTTGATGTAGTTGGTATCTTTTCGATTTTATCTAAAATATCTATTAGATATAGAACAAATTAGGTTAGTTTAATTATTTGTGTATGACCTAAATATAATGTCCATAGAACTTATAGATATAAGAATACTCGGTTTCACGACTTTTTTGGTACGCTCCAATTCATTGTGACAAAATAAACTTTAAGCATAACGTTTGTTGGCACCGAAACGGGCGCTGCTGTTCAAGCACTGTTTGAGCGTGTCCGTTGACAATACACTTGGCAACAACGCACCAACAACGTACGATCACACACATATAGTTGAGACAAAAAGAGGAAAGTCTATTTGATAGATTACAAACTGCAAAATCATTTGAGGCGTGATATTTCCATTTTGGACACCAGTAAAACTACGTGTCTATGCACGAGCGTGAGTTATGTCATATGCTTATTAACCGAGTTGAAAATCTCTAACCAAATTCGCAAAGTGTTTATAATGTTATTCGGGATCGACAGCTTATCCTGCCCTCCGGAACTACGGTAATCACACGGTGATCCTCATAAAGATATTTCAGGAGCGACTATCTATCTAAAAGCTAGCCATATCCAGCCTTACTCAACTTTGCTGATCATTTGCAAATTCTAATTCTCTAAAAAATCAGTGTCACAAGTGCTTTATTAAAAGTTGTAAACAAACAAATAAAATAATAATAAAGTTACAAATATTATAGTTTATGAGTTTTTATTGAGAGAGAGTTCTCTTTCCTATTCCAATGTTTAACGTGCAATGGACGTGCAGTAGACGGAAAATTGTCCTGTCGTTTTAGTACCGCTGCCCGCCAACCTATTTGCCAATACCTGCTCTTTGGGTAAATAAAAACAGTCGTTTGTAGGCAATTACCGATTGCTCCCGGCTGCAAAATACATTACTAGGCTCTTGCGAACAATGCCGTGAAACGTTGATTTACAGTATGATACGACTTTGAAAATAACTAGTTGATACAAACGGTTTTGTATCAACAAGAACCTGCTGCTATTGACACGAATCTTGCACTTGAATAGGATTTATTTCATCATTTAGATATTGTATTTATTGACAACGCTTAGCGCGTAGGACATTAAAAATATATTATATATATATAGATAGTAAATCAGCTTAGTAAATTACGTTAGTGTGTTTGACGAGGGTAACTATGTTGGTCTGTTGCACAGAGGGTTGTGAGTACGATTTCCGGTTGGGCGGACATCTAAATGATAAATTTGGTACGTGTGTACGTGTCCACAGTACCAATGACACGGCCAATCGCCGTGTGCGGCTGTACTTGAATAGCGCTATTTATTTTTCGCGGAAGTCAAGCAGTGGTCAAAGTTTCATCGTAACTCGTCGTAAATTTATTTTGGATATTTTCAGTTTCTTATCCGAATAATAAAGCTTAAATCTATGCTATCATATGATTAAAACCTATTAATCATTTGACATTGAACGTAGACGGCATGCAGACATTTTAGCTATTTACATCCCTTCTTTATACAAATTTTAACCGTGCCAAATAATGTTACATTCGTTTTGTTTAGGAATAGCTAAATAGTTTTCTCTTGATATCTTATTATATAGATCAATATATTTCCAGGAGCGGTTATTCATTGATTCTAACTACCGAATGTAATCAATTAAGAGCGATTTCAATGCGTTCTATCAACAAACTACCTAAATTTCCACAACCTTCATATAATATTTATAGTGGGAAAGGTAAAAATTATAACTCGACGAAGCGAAGCTTGACATTTTTATAATAAGAGACCTTGACCGTGGCGTCAGCGCTAAGCTCTTATAGGTGACCGGGTTGCGTATTTTATTGTGCCTCATTTATATGCAGAATCTTGTATGCATTTCTATGCAAATGTCCGTACCATGTTACCCTTCATGTTATTGAGGGAAGCCAGTTGTATGTAAAGTATTACACTGGAGACGTCACTAGAGTGAAACGTTGACGTTAGCTGTCTACGTAATAGGATGTTAGGAATGTCGCACCACTAATACTCTTCAAATACTTCAGAATTGTCGAGGCAGCCACAAGTGTGTCACCAAATTTTCCTTAAGTGATTCTGCGTAGGATATGTACAAGAAATGTGTCTCGATTGTGAAAAGTTAACATGCGTACATTTATATGACTGATTTACCTATAATAACCTACCAATACTTCGATCCAATGTAAAGCGAAAGCCATAAGCCTTAAACTGAAAAGCGTGTCATAATTAAAAATGAAATCCCACGAACTAATTGCTGATAAAAGAAGGTACTAACTTCCTTGTTGCATGAAGCACATATCACTCTAGCACTAAACAAAATTACTGCAACACGGTAAATATTCTGAAGTTTACTAGCATAACTATTTCATTTATAAAAGTTTTAATATTGTTCCCTATTGCAGGTGGCTATATACGAGATATATGGTACAAGAACTATTCCATCAAAGTTAGCGAGCTCGCTTCTCGTACATTGAACAAAACAGTGACAGTTTGTGCACTAACTCGCAACGTTCACGAGCGCTATCATACTCGTGCCCAACTATTTGATGAACTTTGGATCTCAGCAACGTATAGCATCGAACTAAATATTTCAACACCTAATAGATTTTGCTCAAACCATTGTTGCAGAACTGCATGTAACTTATTTTACCGCTTACAGAAATACAATACCCGCATTTATTTATACGAAAAAAAGATAAAATATTTTGTATTGATCTATACAGAAATCTAAACTGATAAAACACTTAGAATAATTATTACTATGGATACGCGTGTACGCGTTAATGGCGAGACTCGTTTTTATTTAAATTTAACGAGACATTATATTATTACCTGTTATTAGTATCACTTATTCTCAGACTATTATATGTAATATATGTGTCTATTTCATGGTCTCACGATATACACACAATTGCTTAGTAAATATTCATACGCACCGCATATGTTGCCGCAATTTATGCGAATAATTTATAACAGGGATTGATTAGCTGGTGACAAACATTAATAAACAGTGCGAACGAACATCAAATCATTCGACCGCTCCACTAACCGAATTTAATAGAAATTGAGGGTTTCTGTAAAGGGTATTACACTGTCAAATACTATTATTATATTTGTCGACAAATGGCGGTAATAAAATAGGTATATAAAAGAGTGAAACGATTGAAATATATTTTTTCTAATAATATATACATATGCGCCTGGAATTAATTGGCAACAACAATTTGTGAATCGAAGTTAATTTCTAAAAACTAATTAAAAAAAAGACGTTCGTTTTTATAAAACGAACGTACCATCACGCACACGCGCACACAGTAACAGACGGCGCACGCACACACACACACACAAAAGTGCACGCGTGCGGGCGCGGGGGACGCATACACACGCATACGCACGCACACGCATACGCACGCACAAGCTCAAGCATTCGCTCATGCACACACCCACGCACTCGCACCCACATACGCACACTATCAGCCTGTCATCGCCACTGTTGGACATAGACTTCTCCAACGGCACGCCACTGAACTCGATCTTTTGCTCTACGCATCCAACCACTGCCAGCAACTGCATATATCGTCACTCCACCTAGAATAGTGGAAAATACTATAAACATAAACTAACAAAAACATAACTCATAAACCAATGTGCTCATATTCAAAGAGCGAAGGTTTCATTATGATTTACATTTAAATACGAGAAAATATTACGTTCGTGCAGCCAGCTTATTTAATAAGGAGAATGTAATCCGAAAACATAGAGTACAGTAAAATACAAATACCTACATATATTCTCGCAATACCTAGTGCGGTCTGTTTTTGTTCATTTTCTTAATTGATTATTAACTTAAACAAAGCAATGCATTTCATAAGCGGATTAACAAATAATTCCTCTTAGTAATACCTGTGGTACAGCTGGAGTCGATGAGAGAAATGGAAATATTTCTGCGATTCATTTAAGCATACTGCATTAAGAATAATTTAAAATGAAAACCGATATTCTTTTTATAAATGGAGAGTGCAGAAAGTATACGTAAAATATTAAAACCTTGGATTGGTTACAAACGTTTTCTTTGCATACGTTTATAATATATTATGTTAGTCTTTATGAGAACGGTCAAATATACAGCATATAATATAGCAATCATAGTTTTTCATATGAATTTAATGTACGGTGGTTAAAGTAAAAGGAGAATTATATTAATTGTGTGTATCAAATAAGGGAAATAATCATTTCCATTTATACGTAAAAGCGACAATAATTTCGTAAAGTTTCCCTACAACAGCAGGTTAGTTCCTATGTAGCATTGGATACGTTTGCAAGCGACAACAACAGTCGTATGTTATGTAGTTTCAGAAGAAGTTTGTACAGAAAAAGAGGACCGCGTGGGCACTAGTTTCCTAATGGAACAAATGTTTTTTTTCTTGCAACAAAATGTGAAAGTAACCTAAAATTTTAGCCGTTAAAGGCGCACGTTATGTAAGAACCAAGACGTTTATAATTGCCCAATAAGATTGTTGTTCTCTTTCTGTTATTTTGTAAAATTAAATTTGTTTAATTGTGACCTAAGAACTGATTTATTTAAGGTGAATATTATTTTTATTAAAATTAGAATTTAAATTAGATTCGGATTTATTCTGATCACCGCGGTTGTAATCATACTACAAGGTCTTCTTTTTATAATTCAATTTCTGCTGACCACTTGTTGCCTCACGATCCATCGGACGTATGACATATCTGGGTGAAAAGTGGAAATACTTCACTCCTCTGTCTACCCCATCAGAGAAATATATTCGTGATATTACGTATAACAAGCTGTTTAAACGTATTATGATCATCGTGTAGAGCGTTGCTCTTGCGGAGTAGCACGGGACTTAAATAAATACGACAGGTTAAAACAAAGGGCTGGGTAAATGTAAATGTTATTTTATTTAAAAAACAATAAACGAGCGCATGAATGCCAGCGTACGTTGTGCACTAGCGGGTTATTTTCATAATGGTTATTCATTATGACACGATACCCAATATAATACAGGTATATATTGAATTGCAACTGAATTACTGAATACGAAATCACGGTTGTGATATTTTATTGCGCATACGGTCCCAGCTTTGTGGATTATGTTTATTATTAGTTATTTCCCTTTTTGTTCACTAATAAATCATACATATACCTACATCGTAAAACGTTGTGATAGTATTTAACATTTTGAACAAAACGAGAGTCGCTTAGATGTTTCCGTTATGACTTATTATCGAATTTTTAAACAGATGTTATGCGATATATTTTGAATCTTTTACGGATAAAATCGTAAAAAGGGGAATATTAAAAATAATAGATGTTTATATATCACTGAATGATCTAGAACGTTCCCGTTACTTCAAAGTAAAACGCGCAATTTCTGTTAACCGACGACGCTATTGGGCACATAAATTTAAACAAATCCAAGTATTTTCACTTTCAATTAAATTATAAAAGTTTGTCGTTTCCCCTGCTTTCGTCGCGCCATTTCTAAGTAAAACGGTAGGTAGTTATATGAAATGTTTATATGTATATACGATTACATACACTACGTTACGATGGCCTAGATAAAGTTTAATTAATGTGCTATAAAAGCTGAAAGAAGCGGGAAGCTGCTGGATTCGGAAGGCCCAGTCTGGGAGGAGCGGCGCCGATTAGGGAAGCCCTATGTCTAGCAGTGGACATATAGAAGCTGACGATGACGATGATGATGTGCTATAATTATGAATATGTTAAATTAATTAACATTTCCCGTATAAGGTTGCATACTTTAAATATCTAGGATGTAGAAATCAACAATATCAAACATATATTTATCTGTAGGTTTCAAACAGAGGAGTAGTAGTCCTACCATGTTTGACCACTTATATCTACCACGGAATTGAAGGTAAGTATACTACATTAAACCGAGCTCAAATCCACGTTTCGAGCTACTAGTCAGAATTTCGAGTAACAAAAAGTAATAAAACTTTGCTCGACCCAAGGATCAAACGCAGGACATCTTGTTCGACAGTCGTACCTGCAACCGCTAAACTAACGAACCAGGAAGCCTACCATCGGTATGATCAAAACCAAAGTTACAAGTGCTAGAAACTCTATCTATAGTCTGAGTGTGTAAACATCGACTGTGAACTTGGTGAGTTTCTCTAACAAACTGTTCTCTGGTATATAAATGCATATGAGTGTCTAACATAAGACACATCAACTTCTGATTATCCATGTGTCTTTTAGCAAGAACTCTATTGATTAATGTGTCAATACAATGAAGGCAACAAGATACAATGATTTTTAAACATAATCATAAAACTATCTTAAAACATAATTATGGTTATTGTAAATAGAGCTTAAGAAAAAGGAAAGAATTTAAAACATATTTACTAATCAGATCAACTGATATAAACATGTAAGGGGAGCTCACTATACATTAAACATTTTCGAAGTATTTCACAGAAGTGTCCAATAGCCACAATGTGGCGATAACGATTTCTCTTCGCAATCATAAGTCCCATTGAAATGACAGTGTCGGCTCGCTGCTTATCGCGAAATGACGCATAAAACACCAGAGCAACAACCAATACAATGCAACGTACTTTAAACAATGTTACGGGTTATATCAGCGACTGTACTAAACTATATGCATGTACGAGTAAACCGTAAGTATTGCCGTCTGACCTTTCCGTAGAACAAGCCTATCGTATACGAAATTGAAGAAGACAGTGGCAAGCCGCTGATTTCGAATAGCCCAGGACCGTAAGGAGTCCTAAGTGGCGAGCGCCTATGTCCAGCAGTGGACACAGTGTCTGATGATCATGATGATGATGTGATGTTTAGTATCCTATATTCTCCAGTATCCTGTTGGGATACTAACGGTACCTCGTATTTATCGTATCATGTGGCTCTCTACAAGTTAATGTGAAAGTGAATCTTATTCTATTGCTATTGCTTGGCTTCTAAAACAAGCTTTCATAACTATAACTGATACAATCTAATCGGACTAAGTTGCAATTTTCTATCAGTTGTATTTTCCAGGAGAAATAAATGTTTAATATTTCTTTTCTGTAATAATGTAGACTACCAAGCAACAAAGGTGATAGAAACCGTAAAACCAATCACATTATAGGCTTTACAAACATTGACTTAAATATCATTTAATATGAAATCTTCAGCAAGCTTTCTACTTTAATAAGAAGTATGGATATTCGTTGAGTTAACGTAACATCGCGCCTGTAATCCCCGTAGAGGTAGGCAGAGTAGTGTAATACACTCAAAAGTTTCACCAGTTACGTTTAAACCCTAATGGAATATAGGTCTTGAGCCTATTTCCATACACCGGGTACAGATCCAGACTCCGAGTCACTACTGAAAATTCTAAATTAGAAAAATCCAATGGCACCCGACCCGGGATTTGAACCCAGGAACTCCGGCAGTCGCGCATGCAACGACTCGACCAACGAGGTAGTCGAAAAGCGGTATGGACCAAAAGAGGTGTGGTCGTATTATTTTATAATACGTGTACACATGTCCTGTAAAACGTTGGACTAATATTAATAAAATAACTGATTAACGCGATTCACAGTGTGTGCTTTTGGTGTTCGGTAAAAGTTTTACAGCCGGGTGAACGTAAGGACTTTGATCGTTAAAACGTCGTTAAAATTCCTTCCACTCTCTGAATAAATTTTTACGCCCCTCCCGTCGAAGAAGCTAGGTCTGCCTGATAATACACGTCAGTAGCACCATATTTCTATAAAATATTTCTTTACGAGCTACCTTTATGAAATAGTCTATTTGCGGATATTAAAACTGAATAGTTGGGGCGTCGTAATTTTATTAACCAGTTTTAACGTTTCACAGTAGTGGTGGAATAATTAAAATCCTCGGTTTTATTTCAGTCAACATTTAAACAAAACCCGTGAACCTGAAACATTGTAAAAATGTTTCTTCAACGGTCGGTCTATTAGTGCCGGGCGACGTTCTTTGATTAGCAAACATTCTTCGTCGCCGATTTATTTGAAACTCGTACAAAATTATTTGTCACGAAATAAGTATAACCAAAGACTCACAAAAGTATTTCCTTAACTGCCTATAACCGTTTTGTGAAGTATGAAATTGTCGATTTAACCCAATAGGGTCAATATAACATTGGATATTTTGCTCATTCAGAGCATTTAACATCCCGATTAGATCGGTTATTGTCGAAATATTTTTGATGGACTCTGTTAATTTGTTAAACAAACACCCAGATTTACTAGCTTAACTAGCGTTACAACTAAATCCAGCTAGAATTCCACACGGCCAGTTAACGTAGAGCAGGTGCCTATTCTCCTGGAATAATTGGCAAACACAGTACTGTGATTGTAACAGGTGGAAAACGTAATAACATTGATGTTACAAAATTTCGGTATGCGAATTTTTTTTATACATAAGCAATCCAGTGTATGTTGCTAAGATTTTGGGAATATTTCAATAGTTAAAAATTGTTTTCGACGTTGAATTATCGAAACAGCTTATGGCATCGATTTTAAAGATCCTCACTCCTTTGTTCCCCGTTATGGAACAATTACAACCAGATGGCGTTTGGATATATATGTATTTGTATATTGTTTTTTCTCCCGGTCACCATGACGGAACAAAAAAATTGTTGGACTGCAATTTGTTTTTAGTACATAGGAACATAATATACCTATGTTATTAATCATAAAATATTTATTGGGAGTGAAAGATTTCCCACAGTGAACTTTTTACTATTTACTTCAATATAATATTGTAGTTACACGAATATCGCAAATTGGCATTTTTGTGGTAGTTAATTGTTTGGTTTTCAATAATTAAAATATATGAATTAATTTTTTTTAATTTAATAAAAGAAATTTGATTCTGAGTTCTCAGTTTCATTTTATTTTTATGGAAATGTATTTCTATCACATATTCTACACTGATATTAAAATTCGAGAACAAAAATGTTATTAATTTAATATACCATAACGGAAAATAATTAAATATCTATCCAAGAAAATATAGTTATGCCGAAACGATCACAAACATCAACGGCAAACAAAAGTCGGCACGTACTTCAAATATTTGATTTTAACTTTTGCGAGATTCTATCCAAACACCGCCAAAAATTTTCTCCAATTTTTATTAGGCGATTTCCTTCAATCACCGACCGCTTGTTCCGTATCCATATTTAATATCGGCAGCAAATATTTGACATTTTTGGACTTTCCCTCGTTCAATAATTGAATAAAGTCATCGGAATTTAAAAGAACGTAAATTAGAACACGTCTTATTTTTAAATTCATAATAATTGCAAATTCAAATATTACGAAATAAGTTCGTACGTACCTTTGTCGTCGGCTAGAGCGCGGGAAATCGCGAGTGGCATTTGGAAGCGTGTACCACACACCGGTTGCGCGCGAAGACTGAACGAATGGGGGCGGGCTCGGACCACGAGCCTCTGCTTTCAGCGGGATAGCGTTCAGCACTCAGGCACACCGAAGTTTCGCGCAGACCCCTGACATCTGACACCGGTGATAACTCTATCACTATTATGGCACACATTTATAAATATAATACCGGCGTGATTTTACACTGACCCTTCAGTCCAAACAATACTTATCGCTACAATTGTTAACGCAAATATATTAAAAACACGATAAAAATTATATAATTAGCAATAAGGTACGATCTATCGTATAGTCTATGATATTGTCTCTGAAAATCCGTTGATTTAATAAAACAATATGTTTTCCAATGATTTGTGAAACTTTTCCTACAATACTTTTTACATCTTTGAATTTAGATTTTTATCTTATACAGGTGTCAAAATATTGATACGTGGTTCTAAATTTGTTAATAGCATATAACATAATTCCGTTAAAAATAATTAAAAACAAAAAAAAATCATAAAAATATCTAATTAATTTTCAAACAATACCTACGCAATGGCATCTATGTAATTCTATGCCGCGATTTAGGAGACAGAGAAATTTTGCCCTGGGAAACATCGACTCGGCCATCCTTACACCGACGCATGCGTATAAGTCGCCCAAACGATTGCCGGGTAGACTTACCACGTTGATTGATTCACGAAGTTGTGCGCAGGTTAACACAACCGGCACGTGCCTTAAGTAACGCACTTCCAACCACACTAGACCTTCCCATCCCCTTCGATTCTTGCGAAGTGGGAATATTCAAGGGGATTGAACAAAAAAATACAGACCAAATCACGTTGGTCGCTTTTATCTGGCCACTTGGTGAGTGCGCGTCATTTGTTTTGAAAATGGAATTGGAACACGACTCGCGAGCTTACCCCGGATTGAATAACGGACCAACGTGTTGTTTGAAACTTCACGTCGCGCCCCCGCGTGCCGCTGCGACGTGTATTTTCTTCAAACTTCTTCATTAAATTACACACGAAATCCGGTTTTGTAACACGCAATACCGGAATAACTCTTTCTGTAAGTTTCTTAAAGAAAGAACTGATAACATTAATTTAAGTACAAAAACAACATAATTATACCTACATAGATATATACATACGTACATAGTTACATAGATACATATGCCGTTTATGTACATACAGTACATAAACGTACATAATGGAAAACTTAAGACAAAACAGTAGACGCATAATCCTAATAAAAACATTAATTAGAACTGACGCGTTAATGAACAACAAAATCCATAGAAAACCACTAAAAAATTAAGTCCAAAAAACAAATAAGCGTTACGTGAAAAATGAAAATAAAGATATATCTGTGCTTTAAAAATAATCCATCGAGGAAACCGGACTCAGTACACGACAGACAAATCTTGAATTTTACTGAATTTATTTTTAACATGTCCACGGTAGAGGAAAGTCCGCTAAACAAACAGATAAACCCCGGTTTCAGGCACTCTTCATTGCACATTTTGTCGCGCTCAGTGAAATATATAATGTCGGCAAAAATTACATGAGTATTTTCATATATTACGGCATAATCTATATTTGTATATTTATATATTACGGTAAAACTATATATGTCAATTCCATATATTACGTATATACTAATACATATTTTTATGTCAAAATAATACATTTATATATTAATATTCCATTTGCCCGTCATATCTATTCTATCAGCCATCTGGTTCCTATAAGAGTGTACTTCTGTGGTCAAATGACCATATTTGCAGAATAAAATTAACCAGATTAGATGACATTGATATTGTAACTATATAGTATGTATGCAAAAAGTTATTAAATCAGTCGTGGCTTATTTACAGATGAATATCACTGATTTACTGACACTGACAGCGCGACCCGCCCCAGCGGTTGTTTGAAAGTTAAATTCCATTATCTTTTCAGAGTTTAGTGCTTCGCACCGCTTATCCAAAGGTTTGGCTGCTACCACCGTCACTGTAAAAGGCAACCTCAAGTAAAACTAGTGGTAAGGGATACAACAATAACTTTGTACTTACTCCACAATGTACCTCGTCAATACTTGCCTGTGTTGGTAGCTTAGTAGTTATTAATAATAATTTTCGACCCATTTATCATTCCACTGTTGGGATATGGGTCTCCTCTCATACTGAGAGGGTTACAGCCTTAGTCTACCACGCTGGCCAAATGCGGGTTAGGGGACTTCACACACCTCAATTATTTTTTATTTAATACTGAGGAGTGCAGGTTTCCTCACGATGTTTTCTTTCATCATAGTGGTAGCTTAGTAGTTAGTGACTAACACAATTTCAAAAATTATGGCTTCAATACCCATCCGAGACAAATAATTGCGTGAGGAATATGGATGTTAGTGTTGTGTCTGCGCGTACAATATTCAGTAGGTATTAATATAAAGAAATGGTGCGTATTCCGCTCTGCTTAGTTTGAAATAAGACATTCTCACGAACCCATTACATACTCATAATAAGTAGATACGTTTTGTTGCTGTCCAACCGAACTGGACAATACAATTGTAAACGGCAAACAAGCTGAATTAAACCTTTTTAGCTTTTAAACTAAACGGTGTTAATATAGCAATTAAACTTATATTAGAAAGGTCTTTATGCGCGACATTTTGAAACGAACGAATTAAAAGAAAAGTTCGATGTCGAGCAAATAAAACCGCACAAAGAGCTGCGCCTTCTGCCGTAATTACTGTTCGAAGTAATGACTGTGCAAACTTTAATTATTGCATCTGTACAGATGTATTGTCACACAAATGTTAACCTTAAGACCTTAGTATTAAGTAGTATGTTGGATAATACTTTCCCTTGACGTAGCCACCGTAGCCAAACCACAAATGCGTGGAATTGTTTTTCACGCAAACTGTCTTTAAAATCGTATAATACATATAAACGTGCCTAGATGTATGGTAAGCTCGTCGAGCTATGCTTCGTGTGTGTGTACATTTTAATGCAATAAAAAAATGTTAAAATTGTGTATAGAGCGAGATGTGTGTTACAAAAATGTGTAATACTGTTTGTATAATAATTATCTTTATTCGCGTCTCCACTTTACCTGAAATAGGAACTAACATCGAAAAGTTTGGCGTGTTTTATATAACTGAACACAAACAAAACCAACTGTTTATTTGAGTTCGATTGGAAAAACGTTGGTAAAAAATACATTGTGACGCCTAGATATTCACATATGTATCTACTTCTTTCGGAATGTAACTGACGTGAGCGCCACTGGGTTGTGTGATCCAGCCGGTTGCATACGATGTATCATTATCTGATATGAAAATCGACGTAACTTGGGCTATAGAATTGAAAATTCTTAGAAGTTGGCTAATGAAATGAAAATTCTTTGTTAGAAGTTAACCAAACCGAGTAGTTGGTTTAATACCTAATAGTTATGACTGACTTTTAAATATTTAATGTAAGTTTTCAGATGTCATATTATTGTCAACTTTAGGTTCGATGCGATAAGGAACATTTTTTTAACATGACGCTCTGCTTATATTAATATAAATAATAATATAACGAGAATTAAATGAATACAAATAGAATACCTATACCATGAATGTCTAAATAGCGAAATCAGTAATCTGACTATTAAAAATTAATGTCGGCAATCTGACTAACTATTAAACATCGACAATGTCAATTGTAATGTTTTGCTAAGAAAAGGTGGTAGACACGAATGCAACTCTACGACATTGCTGGAGGGGTAGGGATTGAAGATCACATCTCCTTTCAGAATTGGTTAACTTTTCTTAATTAACTATAATCCCTCGTATCCACAAAAATCATTATAAGCCGTGGCCTTAAAATGCAAAAACTTTCGTAATAATTTCGCTTTGGCTGTCGCAAATAAAAGGACACTTCATTCGCGGCGTCACTGCTGTAGTTACGCAAGTACTTGTTTAATATTTCATTAAATTTTAATTTATTTTACTCTAAACTTATTACACTCCTCACGACCTTGAAGTTCTTCCAATAAACACCAGTCAGGCTCTTATTTATTTATAGAGGAAAACGAAGGCCAGATATAGCACGAAAATCTTTACACATCAACGTGTTTTTAATTAATAACAACACCCCAGCTGCGGACCGCTGGCAGGTGGGAACAATGTGCCACATTCAGCCCATACTTTCTCTAACAATTTCTAGTTATATTTTTTTTTACTCACCAAAAAGATTACCCAGATTCGAGGCTTGACCTGTATTTGCGCAACAAAGGGTCCACTCCCCACTGCTTGTAATTATCGTCTTCATAATGGAACCTAGGCGCCATTTTAAAAAAAAAGAAAATGAAGGTTTCCTGTTCAAAGGAACAGTACAAAAGATTAAATTTCCAGACGACATTGTTCCATAAGATCAATGTTAAACATAATCGCTGTGAAAACGGAAGTGTTACGAATTTTTTTACGCTAGTACATTGTAAGCTGTAGTGCCAAGAGGTACTTGACACACATTAATGTATGCAAATAACGACGTGAAATAACAACGTAAATAAAAAAGGCGGGCTTGTGCAGCATTTTCCAATTTATAATAATTTAGGATTATATATTAGTTTTGTTTTTAGTATCTATATTAATTAATAATAGCTGCCTGTATTGTAACATTCATCACAGGTACGAAAGGTGTAAAATCATGATGAATACTACGGAAACTTACGCTCTAAGGTCGTCACGTTTCAAGGTCGGCTGTCATAATATTATCCACTTTCATGTTCCACTTTTAAAAAAACAGTCCTATTCTTAGCTCTATTATTATTGTATATGTACGTGTTTATATACAATATTATTTATATATACATGTATATATGTACGCTTAGAGTGTTTTTGTAAATAAATGTATTAAGTACAACAAAGAATAAAAATATCATAATATTATGTCATATTTCATCTATGATACCGTCATACTCAGGTACCCATTGTGTGGCCGCGTTCAACAATGGATTGTTCATACAAAACAAGTATAAAATCTCAAGGCCGCTACGCACATCACAAACACTGATTTTCCGTTTCGTAATGGTTAAGATAGATCGTAACATCTTCGAAAACGGAATTTTGTAAGTCGGTATTTACGTGGATATATTCCTTATTTTGTAAACAAACATCCGGCGTTCACTCGGAAGTATATTATAAACTACCTGATACCCGCTACTCCTTATACCCTACTTATTATATTAACAATGTATTTTATGTACAAAGGACAAACATCGATAAGATGGGAAGCAAAAATATACTTTCCTTAGAAAGTTTATTTGTAAGCAATGTTATTCCTTTCAGTGTTTGTACCTATAATATACATATATGTTCCACTATATTCTAACAATGGAATATACAAATATATATGTAAAATATATAAAAAATCTGTGTCTATGGCATATAGTCGACGTATATTTTTTTAGATAGGGGCCAAGTGTTCATCATCATAATTATCATCATCATCATCAGCCCGGCATCGTCCACTGCTGGACATTCAATAGCACGCCACTGAGCTGACCCAACCACTGGTAGCCACTTTACCGTATATCGTCACCCACCTTCACCTAGCTGAAGGGCGTCCTGCAGGATTAGCAAGGTGAAGTAGCAACGGGCTGCTCTTCTGCAACCCTACTAACTTGACACTGCCTGTCACCCATCCGACAGCTGACCGCGACCCGCTTTGCTCACCTTGCTGATTGGACGCTATCGACTACCAAAACCAGGCCACAGGCGCTTAACAAATATCAAGCAATATTTAGTCATCTTACGGTACAGTCACTGAGTAAATAAAAATATGCATACACGCAGCTTAAATAACTTTTGAATTTACTACGCTAAAACTTTGAAGAAATTCTGAAAGTTCAAAGGGGTCAAAACGTTGTTTTTATTCGTAGTGTACATATTTTTCTTCTCACACGAAAACCTTTTCAGACAAAAAAAAGTCTCGTCATGAAACCGCCTTATAACTATGTCGATAAATTGTTCGCAGAGTCTTCCAAGTCCGCGGAAACACGGTAGGTACTTTTTCACAGAACTGTAACGAATTTTTGTTCTTCAGAAAATTTTCTATTACTGCCGAGTTTTATCAGTTACCACCTCGTTATAAATTTTAGATCGATAAGTTGTAAGTGTTCAACTTTACCTTGCCACTTTGTCTCGTTTGCGTTTTTTTTTTAATTTTGCTACTAAGATTTACTCTACAGCATATTTTTGTATTCGTTAATTGAAGCTGCATAATTCAATCCATTA
>DWME01000805.1:0-29520 GCA_018244795.1 Parelbella ahira ahira
ACTGATCCAGACTCCGAGTCACTACTAGAAATTCTAAATTAGAAAAATCCAATAGTACCCGACCCAGGATTTGAACCTAGGACCTCCCGATCGGCAGTCGCGCTTGCAACCACTCGACCAACGAGGCAGGCTTGATGAATTAATTAATAATAATATAGTAAATGAACCAACATTTAATCCGAGTCCTGTAACCATTGAACACTAACTTATTGACATTTAACAGTGACAGACACTAGCAACGTTATGCCGTAGTCCTGTTCAAGGTTGGCTGCAGTTAGTCGGTTACACGCGCGGCGGAGCCACTCTCGCGACTGCCGCCCACTCGTTTGCTACTCTTCGCATAGAGTTATTTTATTGCACAGTAGCGCAGACGATCACGACACATCTACCAAGTGTTAAAATATAAACTCGTCGTATAAAATGCGATATTCGCACGTAAGAACATTCTCGCTTTTCTATTTTCTAAACACGATCTATTAAATCAAGTAAAAAAAAGGTGATTTTGGCATTAGAACGTGGGCGGGCGGCGTGCGACCGATCGTACATAGGTATCTCGAGTCTCGACACCAGAAATATACATAGATGCGATTTTTTGTGTACATCATGAACGTCATGGATGATATATTCTTAATCTACCGTCCAAATGCGTAAACAGTATAAAACATTATGAACACAATTATTGCGATATATGATTTTATTACTGTTATATCGTCACGCCAAGTCTCTTTCAGGTTAGACGAGTACCAAAGGTCACAAACATTCATCGATCTCTTCATGTCAGATAATACGAGATTTGAAATAATGCATATTGCATGAAAATATTCATTAAAAGTACCAAACGGCATAGATTTCACCTTGTCTCGTTTTTATATTAATACATTTGTATTGTGGTAGAAAGGGACAAAACATTTAATGAAAATAATATAATACTTCTCTTAGGTTGTTATGAATAAAGATCAACGTCCACGTAACCAAACCCGATTTGAGCCAAGATGTTGTTTACGGAGTCTCACCACTTTAATCATTGACTTTATGGTTTTGCATAACATTTTAGCGCGTTCTTATTCATTTGTTTTTATCGACATAAAGTAATACAATCATCCTTTATTCCATCTCGTGTGTATAAACACATAAAAAATATGCTTAGACGTTTTCGTGACGTAAGTGATTACGAAATAGCAAATGCAAATCGATCAATTTGTCTCTCAAAATAACTGCCAACCAATACTGTGACTTGTGATTAATTACTCCATTGTCTCTCACTGCGAAAAAAAATTTATTCTTTGAAAAATGTATGAATACAATTGAACATAAATTAGCTAAATCTTGGAAAATGTCGTTTAAAATTAGGGACATTATGAATGAAAAGATAACGAGACACGACAAAACATATAACTGGAGCGGAACCGACCTGGACCGGGGATAGACACGGCGTAAGAATGTGTATTTTGCTTGCGAAAAAATGTCTTGCAAAAAAATGGGTTTTTTCACATCGAATTTCATTAGTACACACATTAGTGGAGTCATACTCGTCTGTCACATAACCGCATACGAGCGATGAGACATAAGCACATTACTGCTACTCTACCAGCTAATACGACAAATAGGTCCCTTGTCAACACTACGCGACTGTGGAACATCATCTGTTTTGTTTTCGCGAATCGCAACGCTATCCATTACGTAGACTTCGTCGCCGAACTTACCGCAGACCGGGCCGTCTTGCCAAGCATTCGGCCGTTCGGTAAGAAGGGACATGAAGGTTAATTACCTGAAAACATAAAATAAACGGTCACCACCGATCACACATACAAACAGCGGCCGCTGTGGAAATAGAAACATGGATAAACTAACATGTTTCAACAAGACCAAACATTTTTTTATTTTCGTACGAGCAGTCGAACGAAGGTATGTCCGTGTCGGCACCGGTGGGCAAATCTGTGTAAATTAATCGCGTTTGCGTCAAAAGGCCGAAACAGAATTATCCCATGAGCAAGGTTCTAGTTGAGACGTACGTCATCCTACGTTTCAACTAGAACCTTAATAATAATAATTATATTATTGGAACGTAAGACGACAGAAGGGGGTGGATAAAATATTGTGTTGGTTAATTCAACTGATAAATTTAAATAAAATTATAGGCACTCTTAAACACTTATAATACTAAATAGAAAATAAATATCAAATTCATACATGACATTGCAGGGTGAAATAAGACGTTTCAATCAGAGTTTAACACGCACTTGGTACTGTCTAGGTAGTTAGGTCGTAAAGGAAATAGCGTGATCGTGTAATAATAGTAATCAAACACTATTCGAGGTCATCATCACCTCAGCTTTTACCGTTCCACTGCTGGACATAGGCCTTTCCCAAAGTGAGGTATTCGTGTTACTCGACAACTGAGTCCAGTCAATTAATATTATACTGTAGGTGAGTAGTTACTTTTCTTGCGAGATTACGTACAATACACGCCTGCGTCTTCAAAATTTCCTATGAAAATATTTCCCGGTAAAATATTTCTAAGCACTAACCGAAAATTATTTTTAACCAACGTAAGGCACATAAAGTTGTTGCTAATAAAATAATAATCCTATAAGAATTGTGGGGGGATTGAAATTTTATTATTCAATAGATTCATAGATTATTTTACAGCTACATACAAAATAATTGCCCGCGCAGTATGCCAAGTCGCATTGAACGAGTATTCGTGTGTATGTACTTTATATAAGTCCAGCAGCCTACACGTGACCTTAAATATCGCGAAAACAACAAATGATTAGTTTACAGGCCCGATATAACTTAACAAAAACATGATCTTTTATAACACAATAGACTCATATAGCTGAAAAATATGTATATAAGAATATACTTTTAGGTAGCTTATCAACCGCCTGGTTACCATAGTACATGGACTGTCTACTTCGGGAGGACATGGCCACGTGTGGAGTTGCCCAATAATAAAATTAATCAGATTTTCGTAATGCTCAAAGTTGTTTTCATACCTACATATGTTCTAGCTGCATATATAGCATAGCGTTATACCAAGAACAATAGCGTGCAAGACATTGTTCTTGTATAATATACACGTACTTGTTGAACAATTACGAGGCGAGACGGTAAACAAGTTGGACAGGCGCGTCAAGTACGCTCCGCCGTGACGCCGCGGCGCCCACGCGTGCAGCTCGCATCGTAGGACCATAATACACACGTGATCCTAGTCCACGCATGCCGCCCGAAACGACTCTATCTTGAACTGAGTAATATATAAACTATGTAACGCTTATTCTATTCCATGGTGGGATATCGAATAACAGGTGAATCGTGGGAGTTACTACGCTCTTTTGACTACCCTTTCGGGTAGAACAGAGGGTGAGGTAAAAAAATATATGCACATGAAAATAAAGAAGAAAAACGATGGTTCTGATTCTTAGAGAACGGCTGATTTAAGAATGACAAAACAGATAAACGATGTCAATGTTGATGGATGCAGGTGGTGAGAGAGAGCAAGAGCCACCTATCTTGATCAAATACGTTAGGTACTGGCTGAAAAGAAAGATAGAAGTTAAAAAGCAGCGTGAACTTAGGAAGTGATGAATGTAAAAAAGACGGACAGGTCTGTAAAGTTAGAGAAATTTGGCACTCGGTGTTCACTGCCTACCTGTATCTGACCTGGCGTAATGGTATAACAAAAAAAAACTAAGAGTTAACACAAATGTTTAGAAAGAAATCATTGTATTATTTTACACAATCCCTACAATGTGTCACAGAGCGTGTCTCACAGACAAAAATACATCATAACGCCACCTACGTGCACCGGAATAACACTATGACCAAAACACAGGTATAGTGCAACGCAATTAAGATATCACCTGCACGGTGTTTATAGGTCAGAACAAGCGAAGTTCGTTAGTCTCTGAACTGGCATTATTTTCGCTTACAGAAGCGGTACGAGCGGCGTATCGACACGCCAAAAGGATCGCTCGTTCTGGCTGCGTACCAAGGAACGCGCTCTCGGGCCTATCTAATGTGCATTACGAGACCCAAGTTGGCATTTTGTTCGCTAACGTCGCGACGAGACGACATGCGTTTCGGCCGCCGACGCACGTTCCAAATTGCACGCAACACATACTTATATACATGTGTATACAACGCTGCTGCAATAACAACGCGAATATTTTGCGCTATAAATATAATCATTATGTTGGTTATCTTAAAATAAAAAAGTATTCTTATATCGTCACACACACTTTTGGGCTATACAGGAGCACGCACTGCCAATCTATATCCTCACAAAGCTGACCTTTTACTTGGATACTTCATTCCAAATCGTTTTGTCCAATTAAATCCATGATTGGGGCTTTTTTCAACCTATCAGAGTTCCTTATTCATGAGCTCTCGCCTAAAAAGCTTGACTTAACCCGATATATTATAATTGAATTATGTATAGAGAAATCCCCGAAAGGTTTGTTTCACTACAAGGTGATAAAGTTCCTCTTACTATGGTAGCTATTAATTTTCGTTAGATGGTTAATTACAATGGATTCCGTTGCTTGGGTAAAATTAATGAACCTACATTCCTGGATTTCTAAAACCAGGTGAAGTTTTCCTACATACGAAGTAGACAAATAATGCATTTTGGCACGTGATCAGCAAACGTAATCTCAAAAACGTAAATCATGGGTATCCTTTGAAAACGAACAATTTCGCTAACACGCGCACACCCTACATTTCCATCGGCGGGCTCATCTACAGAGTATTGCGAAATTTGCGTCAGCGAGCGCCAAGCATTCCCGCGCGCCCAGCCGGGACGGCCACAAAGGATGACGCCCCGAGATGACACAGTACAGACAGAAATAAGTCTGCAAGCTAAACAAATCAACATTTCCGGCTGGCGCGCGATCACTAACACAGTTAAAGGATTCCCTACTTCAGTTCAATTAGGCTAGAACCTTTTTGGAAGTCTCCGAAATCCGCGCGCGTGGACGACAAGAGTATATGAATGTAAAAGCTCGTCAGAACTGTAAGGATGGAGATATTTGGCATTTAGCGCTCTGCCTACCACATACGCCATGTTGTGATGTTGGTATAATAGGTATAAAAAATATCGAGATTCCAGTCACACCTTTAATCTTGCTATTGTAGACGATTTTGTCCAGTGAATTAAATTATGGGTTAATAATACAACCGTTATCATGACATCAGCCTCCATAGTTATATTACAGTTACTGGATATAGACCTCTCCTAAGATGAGCCACAACAATAGTTACCGTTGATCTTATCCAATCGTCACCGGCTACGTACTAAAGGTCATCAGAGCAGGGAATCATTTTTGAATGCAGTATCACCACATTGAATTAAAAAACGAGTAATTTAGCGCAACCTAGATATTCTGTGTTGCAATAAATAAAACTTGCGCTTGGCCAGCGTGGCAGACTGTGCCCTTATCCCTTTTATTTCAATGACCAAAAGAAGAATGTTAAAAGCTCTTATAATGATGATGATGACAGAAATTAAAAAACTAATACTTCACTGATCTTCAATTCCATGGTGGCATGTATATCATAGCTGGTGAACCCTAGCAGTGTACTTACTACACTCCTCAGCCCACACCTTCGGGAAAATATAGGCGTGATGTTATGTCGTAAATATACGTCTATTACTAAGTCGGGCTCACAGCTTAAAGCTTGCGTAATAAACCATAAAAATATCTCCGTTATGAACGCCTGTCAACAATATCCAGCTTAAATAGTTACACATCAATAATTTGTTAGTTAAAAAAATCTACGTTCAATTAGTAAGAACGTAGTGGATAGATAACTCAGCGGGTGGCATGCCGCTGTCGTCGGTGGAATAGATTGGCAACCATTCAGTGCGTCTATTTCCATGCAAATTATCCTCTTGCATGAATTATGGCCCCAGCGGCGCATGGCGTGGCGAGCTGGCTTCGTCTATGCCAAAACGAGGACTATCAACAACAGACAACGCCCACCAGCTAAAAAAAAATATTATTATATCACCACGCCAGGTCCTTACTGGGTTGGCAGGGAGCACCAAATATCAAACATCACTATGCGTAACCAGACGTTTATCTATTACGACGATTCGATTTATACATACATATACACGAGCTTTGAAGACTTCGGACTGCCCAATTAGCTTGCATCATCTAAAAATCATACCGACGACTAACAAGAACGTCCGCGGTCCGAAAAATCACATCGATTTAACAAGACACAGCCACGTTAACACTATAAGTGTTTAATAAAGATAAACTATCGTGTTGAATCATTATCAATAGGCTAATCTATGACGACCGGACTACGTTGTGACTAACATTAAATTTTTTTGATAAGTAATCTATATGTCCAACATATCTAAATTACATATTTCAAGTACGTGATATTGAAAACAAAAGCATTCTAAGATTAGTTAAAATCATTAATTGTTAAAAGGAAATGTAAATTCGAATGAAGTAATATATTAACGCGATAGTAAAATAATGAGTTTATTTATGTGTTTATGTAGTTTTCAACAAGGTTAATTCAGTAACGTCGTAAAACTCCGCGAGCCGGGAGCAGGTGCATTTAATGGTGGTTAATCAGAGAAATGCGTACATATCTTAATTCTAGTTACAGCGAAATCGATGTCCGTACAGTCAATGTAAAATTGCCGACAACAATTAATGCCCGTACGGTCAATTTAAAAAATGCCGATAACAATCGGTGCCAGTACAATCAATTTTAAAATGCCGATAACAATCGGTGCCGGTACAGTCAATTTAAAAATGACAAGAAAGATCGTTGTTAGTACTGACAATGTAAGAATGCGGAAAACAATCAATTAAATCGTAATTATTTATAAATTTTTGGTTTTGTTTATCTCCTTTAATTTTTTTATTCCGACCTATGCTGATATTAGTATACTATAACTATTCATATAAACCGACCTTTTGATCCAAATATTTTCTTAAATTTTACTTAAGGCTTTTTAACTCTTGCTACGCTGGATAAAGCCGAATAATTAATTATCAAATTCAAATATTGTAGTTCAGTAAAATATTTAGTCTTGAAGTTCCGAGTCAAGTAAAGTTGGGACTTTGCAAATTGAATTTCCGCAGTACCTCGGAGTTTCCATTTTTTCCGTATTCCACAATGGGACGTATAACATAAGTTCTGAATCGCATTAGTGTACTATACTCCTCTGCTTGTCCCTTTGGGGAAATACACGCGTGATATTATAAGAACAAAGATGTCGTTTCTAAGATTTTACAATCGTTAAGATAAAGGGCGGCCGGGCGCGGTCTGGATGCAACAGAGATCGAAAGTGGTTTGTCAGCGTCCAGTTGACACGGCTCCAAGATGCTGTCGGCGATAACGGTAATACGATTCATTTGTGGCATTCGCACTTTGCAATCGCTTTTCACGACACCAGCGTTAATCAACATTAGAAGTGCCATCAATATACGATTTACGATTCGATTATATCGATTCGGACTGTTCGTAATGTTATGTACTTATTGAAATACGAAATGCCATATGAAACATTTGATGTGTTTAGTTGAACCCATTCGAGCGATTTGCCAATAGTTATCATTACACATTTTAGTCCAATCCGGGAACTGTAAGACTATATGACGACCCGTCCAAACTTTTAGTCTTATACGTTGGGTGCAACCAAAAAAAAATCTGTTGTCTAACATAGAAGTTGAAAAAAGAGAGCTATGAATTTAGCTATATATTGGAATGTGTTTCAGTACAGGACGTCAATTCTTTTGATTATACATATACCCAATTAACACACATACGTATGTTTTTCGGGACGGTCCAACAAGTTTCAGACTTATACGAGGTCCTTCATTACGAGCTCTCGTTGATTGCAGCGAGATCGCGGCGGGGACTGAATTATTTTGACATAAATATCTGCAATTTTTAAACGCAACATCACGCCTGTAATCCCCGAAGGAAGAGGCAAAGGGACAACAATTATCATGTATAACAAACTCATAATCCTATATAAAATAAAATGCAACATTTACATCTTATATGACGTCTTATTTGGGAGCCAACACGGTACATGTTCATTCCGCACTAAAAGATCCTGTCATTATCGGTAATGTATTTGGCAGTTAATCATGGCCGTGCTAAGTCTCAACGCACCGAATGGTCATATTTCATTTCGAATAGTCAATATTAAAACGAGAGCATACAATGTATGATGCACGTTCGTATTTTGTAATGTCCGACCCAAACTTTGGTTTCGGCCAAACTCAAGTTTTGGCTTCAATTGCGGCTTCAGCTCGGAAAGTTCCGATTTTTCCCGCTTTGTCAATACTAGCATTCGTCAGTCATTTGGGAACTGATGACTATTTTCGGATTAGATGCGCGTAAATATTTGTATTAAAGAGTATATCAACTAAACAATGGATAACCGTCACGTTTGCAGCGATTGCGGTGGGAACGTTATATTTCGGCAAGTGGTATGATGGAAACAGTGACACATACACGAGGTCAAAGTACTTACAAAGTACAAAGAAAATTCAGGTCCCTCCGTAGAATTAGTGTAAAACATTCAAGAGTAATTTGTTAACTTGTTGACGATTCAAGCTGTACGATTCTGATCGAAGTTAAATAGCGCAGGATAATACTGGAACGGTCTCAGCCAAACGTGGGAGCAATACTTCACGTGGGACCATATCAGGGCTTTATAGAGCACCAGGAGTCGCTCGATACTAAAGAACCATCTTGACCTGTTTAGAATGTTCTTCTTTTTGACGGCTTACCTAGCGTTGAACTCCTGTACTGCACAACAGTCAACGTAGTCATCAGTCAACTGCCAAGATTTAACGGAAGTTAGGCCGATCTTAATACAAGACTTCGTCCAGAGTACTCGACTCAAAACACAAGTTGGATTCTCTTTTCCTCCAGAAATGTTTAAATGGCATCTCCATGGCCCTTATAAAGTTGTCCCCAGTGCTGTTATCTACATGCAATGAATATGGCTAGCTTTACTACTAAAAATGATTTAAAATTATTAGCTACTTTCGGAAGTTGCTTGAAAAGTGTTTAAGTAAGAATTTTTTAAAATTCTCTTGAAGCTCTGGGTTTCATCGATGACTTTAACACGTGGCTTAAGTAAGATAGGTTCAATAGGTCCTGATTTAGAGAGCCAAAAATAATTAATTATCCGCGTAAGTTCGTGTAAGAAACTGAAAAATTACTGGAAATAGTTCGTACACGATGGCTGAAAGTGGCACGACTCGACTCGTGTAAGTTTTTATAAGTAGGTCAAAAGTGACTCGAAATGGCTCGTGTAAATATTACTCGATGATTTTCTGCTGGAAACCATTCATATGGATGATATAACAATAATAATTTTATGAAAATCGCTTTGAAAAAATCAAATACTTATTATTCATCAATGTAGCTGTCACTTGCGTTGCAAAGGGCCAATAATTTGTTTATTATCTCGGGTGCTTTTGGATAAAAAAATACGTGCGACTAAGTTTTGTAATGGTAACAGATGTTTACATATTGATATGATAAGTATCCCACTTAAATAGTAATTTACTGCACACAGGAATTAAACTCAATTTACTGTTTGCATAAAACTTGCACTGTATGGCATAGTCAGGATAGTGTCACATAAGTTATGGGTTTGAAAGCTTTAGTGAATAAGACTAATGCTCTATATTGACATTAATTTCAATCTACCTACCCATATACCTATCAACAATTATAACATACGCAATAAAAACATATTGATATAACAACGTCACATTTGAACAACTACCCGCAATTTTTTTAAAGAACTCATCCAATTTAGCTACTATACAATACACGGATGTAAGATGCAGTAAATAAAATCCATTAATGTTCAGACACGTCAATGTCGCGTTGTTGCTGAAATATTTTATTGTCATCGTACAGGCAACCATCTGCCGTTTTACGAACATGTTTGTAAAAGAGGAGCATAATGGTGGATAGCTAGATCGTAAAGCGACGCAACGAGGTCAAGGTGCGCTCGGAACGAGGGCGACTCCGCTAATTACACCTTCCAACAACTCGACGTGAATTGTTAAAAATATGCCGTAAAATAAAACATCAAAACACTCATGTATTCCAGTAAGTATGTATTATATGAAAACTTTCTTGACAATAATTCTTCGATGCGACCGATGAACAAGAACATGCAAAATACATTATAAGACCAACGTGAATTATTACTCTTTTTTATTATCAAATCATCACGCCAAGTCCATTACAGGGTAGGCAGAAAGCATCGAGTGTCAAATCTCTATAAATATCAAATGGAAACATTGACACCTAAAATCAGTTTCGAAGGTATAGTCATAGTCTTCTGAAATTTTGAGTAGCATAAGCTCATATCAACAAGTATTATTAAAATTAACCACAGTTCACAATAATACAAGTAATATTTCTTTTCAAAAGCACAATAAACATGATTTGACGTTGAAATTTATGGACAGTATTGTGTAACTTAAAAACAACTGCATTGGGCAACTCAAATTCATAATAATAAAGATTCAACGATGAACACACACGAGAAAAATTGTACATTATAAATTTAATAGTTGATAAAATAAACAACACAAATATGTATTGTAATTCAGCAATAAAGTACGTATGAAGAGAGTGCCAAATGCAAATGCACGTCAGGTTTGTAAGGATAGAGATATTTATCACTCGGCGCTCTTGCTTAAACCGCAAGGGACCTAGCTTTATAGCATAACAATGATAATCATGTGTAATAGTCCGACCGATTTCGGCAATGGCGATTACTTTACCTCCCATTTCGTTGTTGGTCTCTTGTGTTTTTATATGTAAACTGATGTCGGTACATGTAAATAATAATGAAAACATACATAACATCACGCCTAAATTTCCCTCCAGGCGTAGACACAGAATTGTAGTACTCATAATTTTCACCAGTTATATGTCCCATGGCTTAGGGGGTGAGCCTACTGCCATGATAATAATAACAAATTAGGTAAATTGATGACAAATAATATACCGTTTACGTACAAACAAACATCTCATTAACACCTACAATCAAAAATACATAGTTTAAATTCTACAAGTGGTTTACATATGAATTACACAACCGCAGACAGTCAGTGCCAAAATTCTATTTGTGACGACAAACCGAGACGGGTATATTTAACTGCCGCCCATAAACTGTCGAATAATGTCTCCTCACAACTTGAGGGAAAAACGCTCACAATAATAACGATCAAAAGTATAACAGAGGGAACACAAAAAAATACTCACTACACTTTTATGCGAGAACATGTTTTCAAACTATTAACGACTGCAATGTATTTTGAATTTCGAGAACGATGAATATTTTTATATTAAGTCATAATTCTATTCTCCTTTAATGATTGTGACGTTGGTGATATTAAAAGAGACAAAATACATTTATTAGAACAAAAACAACGGGCACGTCAAGTGGGTTGTTAATACCGGGTCTGTTAAAATTATTTAATAAAAATGCAACAACAGTTGCACATACAGCAGTACACGGTGCAAAGCTTTAGGTCAGGTGAAATCACTTAAAAAAATAACCTAGTAACACTCCCTGACGATGATTTCCCCCATTCGTACAACTTGGAATTGTTCAAAACAAGAGCAAAGAAGCGCTTTCTAGATAAGCGTGCTAGATCCTAGGCGTCACACTTACCATCGGGTAAGATTGTAGCCAATTGCGAGCCTATGGAAATGCTGTTTCATGCTAATCGCATCCGGCTTTAGGAACTAAGCACAGAAGAGTAAGAGTTCGAATAAGGATGGGCTGTAAGACGTTTCAAGCTCCCTCTTCAGTGCCCGTGGCAACCTTACCACAGCTGAATGAATACCCTAGCCGCCGACGGATAGCAATGTGAGCGGCGTGAGAAGCTTAGCCCTGCGTTTCGCAACCAGCATGTCCAGCGTAGAGATTATGGGCAAAAAACTCTTTATTAGAGCAGGTCTATATTTGGTATTGGTCTGATACAGACTGTTGTTGGTGACTGAGAGCTTGGTGGAATGCTTCACCGGAAAATTTACACACGGCCATTAAAAATATAACGGTAGCGTGCAAACATTGTATTTTCTTCGAACGATATAAAGGATTCATTACGGGTTGATCTTCTCGGAATAGTAAATACACGTTGGCGATGTTCAAAACAAACAGGCCGTTGTT
Organism: Parelbella ahira ahira; assembly: GCA_018244795.1. Lineage (NCBI taxonomy): Eukaryota > Metazoa > Arthropoda > Insecta > Lepidoptera > Hesperiidae > Parelbella > Parelbella ahira. The sequence continues at coordinate 12,200 of DWME01000805.1, forward strand.
GTGCGCGACAGAGCGACCGTAGCGCCGCGACCGCCCAGCGACGAACGCACGCCAACGCGTTTCGTGTAAATAGAATCATTCTCTCGGTGGAAATGGCGACTTTTATTGTAGGGCCGACATCGCCTAACATTTGTGAAACCTTATTCACACGCTATTTCTGGAACGTGACATATATATGTATTTACTAAGACGCCAGGGATTAAATCTCATCGTTTTTCCTAAAAATCTTTCCTCATTCAATGTCTTCGTATCATGTTAATCCCTGTTATTGCGTTTATTTATCACGACCCTCGGATTTCATAATATATAATCATTGGCTTTAGGCCTATTTATAAGTCAATGTAAACTGCTTTGTTTATCATTTATTACATCATTACGCTCCTGTTTTTGGGGTTGGCAGAGACCACCGAGATCACAGAGTGCCAAATATATACATCCTTACAACTATTTCGTGTAACGAAACAAACTTCCAAACAAGTGAAATAAAAATCATTTTAGTTATAATTAGATACACAATAACTTTATATAACTTATTAATTATGCGATATTATATGAACTTGAGCATACAAAGCATAAAAAGCATTTTAAACAAGTCTTTCTTAGACAAAAAGATACATCGACAATCAGTGACTGAGGTAAAATATGTACGGTTATTAGCATTCAACTGTGTTGGCCAGTGTGATCAGCGGACCTGATAGCGCCGGGGACGCTCGCGGCCACAGGCGGTGCGGGCACCTGCTGCAGCATCATCGCCGCGATCGATTCCACGTAAACAGCCTTCTAATGCATTTATATACAAGTATAAATGCGTTCATCATAATATTGAACTATAGTTACCTGCGTGTGAGGAATATGCTGAATGTACTAGAAACATGCCAGCTGTGTAAGGATGAAGGTTTATTGGCTCTCTGCGCTCGCTATTTAACCCGTAAAGGACCTAGCGTGGTTATAAGACAGTAATGATGTTGTTATTTTGCTTATAATGTTGTAATGAATATTAAACAGTTTGATAGGAGAAATAGACCAATAATAAATGTCTAAATAAATTTCAGTTTAGATGTCTAATTTTGTTTAATATGTATTGTCACTGCTTTTGATGTGCATATCTCCTTGTCCCAATTGCGTCCATATATTCATGCAGTTTAACAATGTTGCATAGTACTGAGATTTTAGATATCTATGTAGGGCTGTATTGGTTTACAGTAACATCAATGGAAAATTGATATTTTTTTCTAAATGGGACATTATTGTATATATCTCCACTATGGGATCCCTTACGGTGTAGGCAGAGAGCACCGAGTGCCAAATATCTCGACTTAAATACTTGACGTGGTAAATCCACATTCATCACTCTTTTTACATGTATATAGAAAAGTAATGTTTATCATCATTTATGTCACAAAACGGACATCTCAAATTGAATGTATAGGTGAAGCGAAAATTAAATAACAAACGTTCCAGATGTTCTGTAGGAAAATGTGTAATAATGAATGTGGCGAAGTCACGTGCGGTGGTGCGGAGGCGCGGGATGCGCGTCCCGCCCTAATTATGCAAGACAGACGGACAAGTGCAATCCGAGGCATGCACCGTGCACCACTCGACGTTGCATTTGTTTACGAGCCCTCAGTTACATAACGAGTCCCGCTGGAAGCGATGCGCACACTATTTATATGCACTTTCCATTCCCGTCGCCTCCTGACACATATTACGGCGCGGTGACTAAGGTAATCTAAAGATATGCCATTCCTGTCGCGGATGGAGTCGAACATCGGCGCGAACGATATTAAGCACTGCGAACATTAGCATTCTAACTGTAACTCTACGTACATGCCTAATAACGCACTCCCGTTAGACAAGCGAGCGTGATATGTAACAGACTACATTGAAATTATGAATTTTGGCAAATATAATATAGTTGAGAATACGGAGTAATTAAACCGCGAATTGTGAGTTCGTGATGCATTTGTGCACGTTGCAACGGAACTAGATACGTGTGAAGATTGTAAAATATAATTAAGGCGAGCTGGCCGCGGACCCGCTCGAGTGACTGCGGATTTTAACTTATCTCCCGCGTTTCATCTCCGCATACCGGCGCCGTAATTTTGGCTACGGTACTTTAAACAATCTATGCAACCAATGGATATCTCTCAGACTGTACGTTTAATAACCGCATAAATATCAGTGCGAAAAACGAGGCACGAAGCGCATTGTATGAAACGCTTTACTCGGATCTATAATAATATTATCGTATCGAATAGGCTAGACGAATTAAAAATGTGTTATTTGTATATGCGGAAGGGTATAGTCCCACTAATCTAAAACCGTCTAGACACAATCCAGAATCCTATCGCCCTAATATCAAATCTAACTACTTGAATAGTCACGACATATTGTATGTGATTGGTTATGTTGGTAATGTTCATTAGAAGTATAACAAAATAGAGTTAAGCATTGTTAAAAGCCTTCGCACTACCCATATAAAATTGGCCGATCTACATAACTAGCGTTTTCATACATTTTCTGCTAATACTCAAAATACAGGGTAATAAAACGACAGATATTAAAACACTGACTACTCGTGGATAAACAATCATACAGTTAAATTTTGTTATTAGATATTACTTTACGTTCGTGTGTACGTAAGTGTATCATAAAGATTACGATGAGAAAATACGTCCAAGAGAAACAAACACGCGGACAAAACGTAACATACAACACACGTGTTACAAATTAATTCGCGATCAGAACAGTATCACATTAGCATATTGTTACATTAGCAGTTTGATTAGGGGCTGTTTATCACAATGAAAGTCGGTGCAACGCTAGAACAAGTGACATTATTGTAGTGTATCAACATTGCTGGCACACGTGGTGACCGGCTTCGGAATATACGGCGAGCCTAAAGCGATCATCGAACAAGACTACCGACAGCATCTTGATGTCTTATCGTCACCGATTTTTACGGGACCATAAAATGTATACCATTTCGATTAGCGCATTCTATCACGTGTTTACATTAGGAATGTACAGTTGGTGAGTTATCGGCACGATTTATGGAGTTAGGAGCATTTTCGGACGATAATTGATTGCGTACCGTCGCAGTGTCTGCAGCGCTTGGGCTCCGGGGGCGCGAGCTCGTCGCCGAGTTCGCGGTGTCGTACCGGCATGGCGGCGCATCCCGCGCCGGCGCCGCCGCAGCCCGAGTCAGTGCGGGGCTCGCACGCTCCACGTCGACCGCTTCTCTAGCGGCTCGCGGCTGCCACTGAGCGCGAGCGGCACGCCGCCCGCCCCGGCCGGTAGGCGGCGCCCATTCCCAAGCTATTTTGGGCGGCTGTGAGTCATGGCTCAAACTGCAACGTTTGCGATCAGCGGCGCCCGCGCATCTCCAGCTCTTCTATGCTATTCCACTTCTATTGAACATCTTCTTACTCTTTCTTTTGAGTTCAGATGTCTAAACACAACCTTTTTTTGGTGGTTTATAAACATTAATTTATTGATTTGCAATATTTGCATATTATGTCACTAAGATTTAATATTAGAGGACTCCTTTTTACGATTATCAGATACTTTATTGAACTTATCCTGTTACTTTTTTGATAACATATCACAGTCCATTGCAAACAAATTCAAGTTATCATAAAAATAGTGAAAAATTATTTATATCTTGGTCATAATGAAATTGTGCAGATAGATCACTCCAACTTTTCAACAATCTACATTAGACATGGCACATCTGGACTTCTTGCATTTGTCTCTGTCTAGACCGCATGATCTAATGCAATCCATTCTCTATGATATAAATAAAACCATAGATAAAAGAATTACAGTAATCTCATAATTAGATCGTTTCAACTGTGAGATCATCATCATCAGCCTTAACATGTCCACTGCTGACCTCCTCTAATCAGCGCCATTCCCTCCAGTCCTGGGTCTTTCGATTCCAGCAGCTTCCCGCTGTATTCTTCAGGTTGTCAGACCATCTGGTAGGAGGGCAACCTACTCTCCTTTTACTGAGACATGGCTGCCAATCGATGACCTTTCTTCCCCATCAATTGTTGGTCACTCAAGCGATGTGAGCTGATAGTAATTTCTATTAAAAGCATATGACGAAAATCCTTCAAATTCCAATTACATATTCTCATCCTCATCTGCACTTTCATGTGAAAATTACAGTAAAATAATCTTACGGCATATTTGTTTTAATAAGCCAATATAACCTGTATGCTAATGTTGATGTACCATTGACAATTATACATATATCCAATTAATTTTTTTCATATTTCTTATGATTCATTCTGCTGTATTAAAAGCTCAGTATCAAGAATATTTTAAAATTATTTTTAGTTATTCATATAAAATAGCATACAAAATTGACTTTTTAATCTTAGCTGAAATGGGCTAGTTACAACATACTACGTACTTAGAATTAGACTGCCGAACTCGAAACCTGATGACATTTGTTAAGCAAAACCTGACAATTTTCTATACGAAGATAATAATAAAGATGTATATGGAACAGAGAAACAACAGGAGGTCACACTCCAACTCACTGTGGACACAAAGTGTGATGGCTCTAAAGTATGGACACCTTTACAGCAAGACATTCAACTATTGTTGGCCTTGGCAAAGATTTATTCAATATAGTCTCAGAACTCAGCTAAAATTACATAATACGAGAAGTTTTCCTTGTTGTACATATGTATGTATAAAGAAAGTGATGAGTGTATAAGAGCCAGACTGGACTGTAAGGATGTAAATATTTGGCACTCAGTACTCTCTGCCTACCCCGTAAGGGCCCTGGTATAATAGCATAATAATAATAACATCATTAATTGCCAGCTTTATCAGTACTCTATTAAAGTTCATTGTACTCATTACCAACAAGTTGTATTCATAAATATATTTAAAAAAATAACGGAACTGTAAACACGTTATCATTCATTTTAATTTGTATAATGTAATTTACAGTGAACATGCCAATAACAAGGATACATGAATTATGCAGTAACATAATTTATGTAATACCAATTTTTTTATATTTATATTATATTTTTTTATTATTTCATTTAATCTTTCTAATATATATAATCATGTCTTTCTAATGGTTCATGTTATAAGGTCTATTTTTATTTGTGTCCTGTTATTTATACAATGATGACAGATGAAAGTGTAAGCAACATGTTTTTATTAAGATGTGATTAAATCTAGACTTCTTTATAAGATAAAATTTTCTCCAACAAAGAAATTATACATTATATATAAAAACAATATCCTAAATTTACTGTTATCAAAAAACCTCATTATCTATTTATTAACATGTATGAGTACTGGGCTATTTTTTTTTTTTAACTAGATGGGTGCAACAATATCAGTCATTATATGAATGTATGTAATATGACCTGGGTTTTAAATTTCTTATTAATGAATGTTTGAGAAGTTGTTATTAGTGTACAATATAAAGATATATGCTTTGATAAAGTTATATATAAATTCAAATTATATGTGGGTTAATGCTTTAAACAAAGCAGTACTGCTTGATCATTTGTATATTGAAGAGGTTAATATTACAATGAATGCTATTGGATTTGAACTCATGTATGAAAAACTAATCCTATATGAGTAAATTTTTATGTACTTCACTGAACCTGCAATGTCGCTCGGTATATATTAAAGCAACCAGTTCTCTGAGCTTTATACTTTTGTTAAGCAGGATTTACTTAGAAATCCTTATCAATGTAACCATAGGTTTTCTCAAACGTTTATTACTCTGAGGTTTGAAAGTTCCTACTATTGCATCTACAATCTTTACATATATTTATAATGTTCATGGAATTATTCGGTGAAAATAATTCGGGATATCTAAGCAGTCTTAATGCGTAGTCTTTATAGACATTAGATTATGACGAACACTCTATTTATATAAACATTAAATAAATCCCCATAAATAATATGTTATACTGTTATCTAACATCCCATTAGCGTTACTACATAGAGTATGGCTTTATTTATAAAATATTTACATAAAAGTACGCAGATTGTCTGTATAGTGGGCGGCTACGTAAAAAACACTTACCTGTTATGAAAATTTTGGTCACCTTCGAAGTAACAATTATTCAATAAATGGATCTAACTCTGAAGTATACTGTGATTTCCTTAAAATCCGTTACACCACGTCACGTTCTATTTTATTGTCTCAACAAGATAGAAATAGACAGATTTATCCCTTACACTTCACTGCCATTTTGAATTTTTGTGATTGGTGTTCTAAGCACAAAATAAAATGTGTTGTATTGCAATTACAATACTGTGAATAAAAAACACCAACTCTTTTATTTTACCATAAATCTATCTACATTAGTAGAACATATAGAAACACTGAATTTTGTACATCTGTAAAAAATGAATTTATAATTTTATCAGAGACGGTTTAATCTTAAAAATCAAAATGGGCCATATGTAATTATAAAAATATTTATTTAGGAAAAAAGAGTAAGCAAGTTTTTGCCTTATCTATGACTACTTTAGTGATTAACTTTCTGGTAGTAGTGAAAGGATGTCACATTTTGAAAATAATATTGATGTATCGGAACGAATATTATAAGCCAAGACAAAAATGTCTTATCAACGATGTCCGGATTCTTATTATAAAAAGTAATATTTATCACGTATTCTAATCCAAAATCTGTATGTTATCGACCTTATTTTATTATATTTTTGCTAAAAAGAACGAAGAGAAAAGCATGTGATACTATCAAAGATACTATTCTTGTATGTTTACGTTGACTTTATTATTGACGTTATAAACTGAATCTGGCAATGTTGCGCGAAATCTACCACTACAAACTAAATTAATGTAATCAATTGTTCATTTATTTATTATGTATACGCGAATATCTGTAAATATGAATATTCATGGCGGTCAGCTAGAGGGTTTGAATGGATTTGAATAAATCCTACAATAATCTCAAACAAATTTGAGATTGTTAATGTTTAGTAACATTTTATCAACATTCAATAAATATATATATGATGAGCTTCTTTATACTCTCTGTGAATGGATTGCACAAAAAAGCAAGTCGACGCTTTTAAGGCAAGAATATAAGCTGAAAGTTATATATTTGATTACCTACTAAATGTTATAGTATGGTACTTATCTATTAGAGAAATTACTATACACCAATAAATAGTAAATAAAACAACAATAGTCTATGTAATTGAATATAATATTAAGTAATAACTTGTTGTACACCAAAGTATAATAAATAACACAAAACAACAATAATTACAACTTCATTATTCTAGATATTACAATGCCCACTGGGAGAGTATACATAGATTTGTGAAACAAATAGGTGAAAATTGCAGGTTCCAATAAATATAAGCTGAAAAAATCAAATTTTATTCAGTATCATTTGTCATAACAATTCGAAAGACTAACTTTCAAACAAATGCAAAATGGTTCTTTTATTACCAATTAATTTAAGAAATCCCCAATTAAAATTTACATACATGTGACTACTAAGCTTAGAAGGGTATTATATGTATAATAATTATTTTTGCAATATATAAAATCCTTAAAGAAATGTTTATGTCACACATCTCAAATGCCATTACCAATGAACACAATTTTTTCATTTAACATCCTTAATTTAAATAAAAACGTAAATGTTTAATAGTTATTGAATGATCAATTAATTCAATAATAATTGTTAAGTAATATGCAATCAGATCGGCCAATACGAAAGTAAGAGTATAGCACTACTGATTATGATTAAGTTCCAATTAGATATTTGACCAGCTTAGTTATTTTGAAACTCCCAATAGATATTCTGCATTCATTTTGCAATAGCATAATTTGTGATCAACATTTATACACTTTGTTAGTGCTATATTCTATTTATTCACCTAGTCATCATATAAATACATTTATGAATAATTTATATTGTAAATAATAAATATGTATAACAATTTAAAGTAAAATATAATTTATTAATATTGATGTATAGTGAGAGTATCCATGTACAATAAAAGTAGCATTAGCTTGAAACATTTTAAAATCAAAAAATTCGCTATTCATGTATATTTAATGTATATGTATACGATAAAATTTCATTTCTATTTCAGTTACAAATAAAAGATAAAAAATATACATTAAAATTAATATATTATGTAATATTTCAATGTTTCATTACTAATGAGACAATTTTCTAATCACTGGGAAAATTAAATAGAGCTTTAAAAAAACTACTTATTGTTTTAAAAAAACCTATATCAGCCTACAAACAATATATGCTGCAAGATAAGAGTAAGTTTAGTGAGGTGTGTTGTTCTACAACTTCAGCACCATAAACTAAATGAATGTTTCCCAATGCTATCTGGATAATTTATGAATTATTATTAAAACAATATAATATAATATGACAAATTCCTTTTATGTTACAAGTAAATTTAAATATATGTACTTCACCTAATTGTATGAATTCAAATGGTCCATTCCGCAACAATGCCCTATCTATGTAGTTCTATTGCATAATAATTAATTATAATAGGCGGCCACATAGAGGAATATAAAATCAAAACAAAGTCTATAAGATAAAAACATTAATAATGATGGTTATTTAATAACCGTTTACAAGATAATAAGCGATAATTATGCATAAATTATATAGTTACTATTAATATATTTTGGTGTTTTCAGTGACTTGTGTCTGCTTTACCGTTGCAGTCGCCATTTTGGTTGAGATGAGTTTTTTGTAGCGCCTTCGTGATGGCGATCTCCTTCTGTTCCTTACGCGTATTTCGCATTTCAAACTCGAGTCGATGTCGAATTATTCTCTGGACGATATCTTCAGTTGTCATAGTGTTGCCAGAATTCAAAATCTGAAAAGTTATTTTTATTGGTAGCTCACAATATTGAATATTAACCCTTTGCAGTGGTTTCAGACAGATCAGTGTGGTAATCACGCTGTCAACGGAACAATGTCAAAGTAGTTACCTTAAAACAGCCCCGCTGCTTTGGCACCATGTAGGGATCAGATCCATCGGCGTCTTTCGCGATAGGCGTGACGCCGTGACACACCACACTCACGCGGAAGTGGTCCATCAGCTCCGCGGTCACGCTGTATGGTGCACCAATAACCACTTCGTGCACGTACTGCAATAACGAAACAAGATAACGATTATTATCATCATTATCATCAGCTTTCTCGTCTACTGCGAGACGTAGGCCTCTCAAATAGCTCACCACTGATCACGATCTTCATACTCTTCGAATCCAACCCCTGCCAGCCATTTTGCTGTTATGGTTATACTATGTTATGTATGGTCACAGCATGTATAAAAACTATTCTGTTAGTGTTGCCAGAGCTATAATAGTAGATTTTTATAAAAATGCCAATAGAAAAAAAATTATTACCTTGCAAGCTAGCACAGAAAGCACTCGTTCATGTAAATTCATTATGGGATAGTTTGAGCCCTTGTAACGATTGACCTCGAGATCTGTGTGTAAGCCGACGATGAGGAAGTCGCCCTGGGCGTGCGCAGACTCTAAGAAGTCGAGAAGACCGACGTGAAAGAGATCGAAGGCACCCGCTACGTACACCACCTGAAATTCAGTCAATGTCTGTGAAGATCGCGGTAGCTGGCAGTTGATGCTCTCTGCCTACCCCGTTGGCGATCTGGGATGATGATACAATAAGAAAATTTAAAAAATAGAGCAAGAGTAACCGACTCAATTAGATCCAAGTGCTATCGCCTGGCCACGATCGACTAAAGAGATAGCCATGTTCGACCGCATCGTCACTCCCAATATAGAGAATGTTAATTTGGACGATTTAAGGACGCCTCTGCACACTTGTATCTACATTGAAGTAAAACTTGTAGTAAAAAAATAATTTTTATTTATTTAGTTAATATGCTACAAACCACTTAGCATTTGAATGTTAGTTAAATATAGAATTAGCTGTCTGGAATTTCATAACGAATGTACCGCAGCTGTTAAAAGCCGTTATCGTTAAATATTATATGAAAGATCAGAGACAATCAAAAAAGATTATGGTAGTGCAAAATTATTAGGTTTTTTTGTAGATCAGATATGAAATATGTATTTCGTGGAAACCGTTCCAGTGACCTAAATTTTCAAGCCATAACCCATCGAATAATTAATACCGTCAAGGCTTACTTACGTAGCGTAACGTAACGTCACGCCTGTAATCCCATGTTTAAGTCCCATGGAATAGGTGGTGTGCCTATTGCCATACACCGGGCACAATTTCAGACTCCGAGTCACTATTAGAAAATCTAAATTAGAAAAATCTAATAGCACCCGACCCGGGATTTGAACCCAGGACGTCCCGATCCGCAGTCGCGCTTGCAACCACTCGACCAACGAGACACGTCTACTTGTTACGTAGGCTAGTTACTTACGTAGCATGTTTCGAAAACATTTTAATGTGTTTGCAGAGTTACTTCCACAACGGAAATAGTGTTATTAAAAGAATACGAGTGGGCATTAAACTTTCTCTAATAAAGAAAAAAATAATGAAATCTTTTAATTACTCCGTAAATCGTGGTATTGGAATCTGAAATGTTTAATAATTAATCGATACTTTTTAATTATAGTCTGATTCAAATTAGAATGTAAAAATTTCATAGACAACGGTTTCATTATATTATAGATTTAACAGATTATATAATTTAGTCAACTGTTAGTCCTTTTTCTTTTGTATTTAATAATTCAAATTAACTTTCTCGTTGATTGAGTGGTTGGTGCTCATTGAAAGGTCCTGGGTTCTATCCCGGCTAGGGTAGGTCTATTAGATTTTTTAAACTTAGGTATAATTATATATTATACAATAAGATTTTCTAGAAATGTTACGGAATGTGGATCTGTGGTAGGACGTAAACGTAATTGGTGAAATTTGGGAATGTACTACATTTTTCCGGTGTGTTGTTACGTTTTTTTTTTAAATTAAAAAATGATCTCTTTCAGCATAAAATAATTACAGACGTAAATATGACATCATATAGGCGTGCTATTAGGTTGTTGAGTTGAGGCGACATAAAAATTTATAAAATCGAAATTTTCTTATAACTTGAAAAAAAAATTGATTGCCTCGTTGGTCGAGCGGTTGCAAGCGCGACTGGCGATCGGGAGGTCCTGGGTTCAAATGCCGGGTCGGGTGCTATTAGATTTTTCTAATTTAGAACTTCTAGTAGTGACTCGAAGTCTGGATCAGTGCCCGGTGTATGGCAATGGGCTCACCACCTATTCCATGGGACTTAAACGTAACTGGTGAAACGTTGGGGTGTAGTACGCCCCTCTGCCTACCCCTTTGGGGATTACAGGCGTGATGTTACGTTACATTATATGTATGTCTTAAGACGTTATATATGTATATTTTGTGAGGAAAAATAATCCTCAGCTGTATGTTGGGCTGGGCATTAACCTACTTTGGATATTAGTGTAGAGATGCACGAGGCAGTACAGCGTTGCAATAAGTATTCGTGCAGGCAGCACCGCGGGATATGCTAATGGCGGCGCGAACACTGCCCAAACACTTAAAACTGCTAATGTAGTCGTTTTTATTACGATAATTTTGCAAATATAATTTTTCTAAAACTTCTAACACGTTCTCTAACGCATGCAACGTTTAAGGTCGATGAACACTTGAAAAGTTGTATCCATTGTTCCATTGTTCATATAGAATCCTCAACGATAGATTCTCCAGAGCGTATACATTCTAAATAGCTTGGTCCATAGTAAGAAGGCCCTCTCGAAGAAGCCCACTGTTACTCTGGACGATCGAGCCCCTCACAAGCAAAGTATCTCTTGTCGCGTAGCGCGCGCAGTGAAATGTTCATGGCTGTCGATCTATGTTCGGGTGTAACCACAACTCACCACTGAATGCTTTGAAGTCGACGTTCACTGCGGTCATAATTTCAAAATACAACAAGTCATAAAAAACCGATATCGCTACGTCGCGTCATACCAACAAATAGACGGTCTCAAGGTTTAACATATTTACAACGCATGCTGATAGGTACGACCAACCCCCCCTCCCGTTCCACCTCGCGGGGAAATTACCCTAAATTGCCAGTGAAACTGTTATATTTTACGATTCTTTGTCCAATTTGCTAGTTCACGGTCGGAAATGTGTTTTAGAGACGCACGAATCACGGGGGCGAGAATTAATGGTACGCCAGTGGGGTGCAGAGAGCAGGGTGCAGACGGGACGCGCTATGGTACTACTTTCTAAAATTATCTACTTTTCGTACTCAATTTTTGAGAGATTGAAGATATAAATTTTAGCGAACCTGTCTCCCAAGTTAGGCGTCTTGGTTTGATTCTTACATTTGTGTGATAGCATGTAAGTATACTTCTGTGCCACGGGTAGATTCTTTACTTTTTATTCGACTATTCGCTTATTAGGAGATCTTAATATAATTGAAGTAAAATGTGTCTAGGCGCGACTTGAGAGTAACTCAGAACCTCTTTCGAACGGAAGTAACGTGCAGACATTATTATACTGTATTTGTTATAATCTTTTGAAGTCATTTTCGCACTTACTCTTATATGTACGTAAGGTCAATTTTATTGCAAAAGTATCGACACTTAATTTGAAGAAATTATGGATTTTAAATATTTCAGTACTCATACTAATTATTATTAAAAATAAACATTACAAAAAACCGACAGCTAACGCAGTCGAGGATCATTCAAAATGGCGGGATAACGTGAAATGCGGGTGTGCTAGTATCTAATTAGTAATAAATTTAATGGAGGAATTCAATGTGTTTCAGAAGGCGGAAATATTACAAAAATAATAACATAAAACGTTAAACATTATTAATATGAAATAAAATACTGTTCAGTCAATCGATAACGGTAAGAATTTCATACTTTCCTCGTTAAAAAAATTAACGAAAAACCATACATCGATCTGATAACGACAGGAACTGTAAAAAACGTAAGTTTTTGTTTTATTTATTTGTGAAAATTTGGAAAATTTTCTAATAGATATTAGCAAACTAACAGATAAGTTCCAAGTAGTCAACATGAGTATGAATATAGTAGATTCCGAAGGTGTTAAAGAAGTTACACCTACTTCAATCACACATAAAGATTACATAGTTTTTTTACATCTATCATTTTTAATTAGGTTAACAAAAGCCGACTCGTCATCAGCCCCAACTTAGTAAGTTCCTAGCGCTCCCTTTCAGAACAATATTAAATTCCCAAGTCGTTCTGGACGGTAAATACATTTTGGACAATAGCACTGATCAAGGTGCAGGGGTGAGTAAGTGAGTTAAGAGCGGCTCGCCCTCCGCTCTTCTAACCGAATGTCGTTTATTGCTGAACATTGTTCACAGTTATTGAATATCTACGTAACTTTGGTAACTTATCAAACTGTTAATCGCTACTTAAACTTCAATTTTTATTTGTGATACTTAGGCCATGTACGGCTTATCTACGAGTGTAGTACTATTGTACAGATGCATTAGTGATAGAATATTAGATCTGCCCGCTGTACCAGCCATTACCTACCAATAAGCTCCACGCTGGGCACGTGGGTAAGGATTTTCATCTGTCTGGATAAATATAACAACCTGTAGCGGCACCACAACCATGCTTTGCAAATGTAAACCGAGGTTTCAAAACATTATCCGTAACAAAAGGAAAGAACAGTACCCTGAGGAGTGAGCGAGCAAGCCCGCGTCCCACGGGGGCTCCCGTAGCGGAACTCGCACAACGAAATAAAAATCTTGAGATCGATATGCACCGCATGCACTTGGCATACTGATGTGGCCAGCTTCGTGCTTCTGATACCAATTTTTTATTTATGTTGGTAGCAGTACAATAACAAAAGACGCTTTTTAAATTTCGGCATAAAACATGTTATAACATGAATCACCCTTTAATCCTTTCACTGATAAGTACAGGGCTCTTCTCAGGATGAGAAGGGTTGAGCCATCGGCTGCCACATTAGCCAAGTCCTACTTGGCAGACTTCACAGCCTTTAAAGAACATTAGGGGGAAACTGTAAGTGATGCAGTTTTCTTTCCGGTAATTTCCTTCACCATTACAATAAGTAATAATTAATCCTTAAACACTATTTCTGGCCATTTTTCACACAGATGTGATGATAACGAATATTTACACCAGCTCTATACGGCTCCGGAAGTCAACTCTGTGTTTTGAACATTTTCGAAGAAACAAAAAAAAACCATAGTAATAAGGTGTCCACACTGGAGTAAACAAGGCATAGAAATACATTTAATAACTAGCCCGTTAACAAGCTAGCCAATATAGAATTAGAAGAAGTTAAATGAATTAGGGCAAGTTCTGCGAGCGGCGCGCGGGGACCAGCTCGTCTGTAGGCCGCGCACGTAGTGGAGGCCGAGGGGCTGCGGCCCGACCTGCCGTTATTCAGCGACAATTATTTGTGGAAGACACTTGCTAATTACTGCCAGCGAATATCGTTCTCGACTATTTAACTAATACTAACGCCGCTGGTCATTACGTGACACTCTAGTCATTCCCAAAAACAAAAGTTAAATTTGTATGTCCAAAATTAAACTTGCAAGTAGCTCCAGTATACGTATGAAGTACTGTTAAAATAGATTTTATATGCAACTAAAATTTTAATTCGACGTTCAGAAGTAATTTTACTCGTGTAAGCCGAAGGAGAAAAGAATTAATAATGAACCGTTAAAGCGCATAAACATTTTTATAAAACCAAAGCATTATAAGGATAGTGCTGTGCGTTCAAGGAAGTCTAATGTTCAAATCATGCGCAATCAAATCAAATCAAATCGTTCAAAACATGTGCGTTTAAATCTCATTTATTGTAACGGTACAAAAAAGTCGCGTGGAAGTCTGCACACCTAAGAAAAGTTCTACATAATGATCTCTCGGACATGTAATGTTCGTCAACCTGCACTTGTCCAGCGTGGGGAACTGTAGCTTCTCACTCTGTGAGGAGACCCGTGTCCCGAGTGTAACGGGAAGAGAGTCGATCATGATGTATAAAATAATGTGAACTAATTTATACCATGCAAATTTTCTTAATAGAAATAGTCATATTATCAAAAGGCCATGAATTCAAGGTTTTGTCACTTACAAAAAGTTGATTCTTTCTCCTGACGCACTTCAAAACACTAAACCGCCCGAGCAGGTGCCGTGGGCGAAGATTTTATGAACGGTGAGGCTCGTAACGTCGAATAAGCAATATTGTCAATAACTTTGTCGCTCAATATTATTTTCCTCTTGGAATACTTTAACATTGTTATGTAACTCATGCCATGTAGTATCGAAATTGAAAACATAGGTATATGTATTTTCATTTAAGGAACATCGGTAGTAAATTCATGCTCCGGTCTTAGTATAAGCTTTTAAGAAAAATTGCTCTCAGGAAAGGAAAGTATATATCAAAGATTAAAAGTTTTGCGCGAGTGTAGATTTCAAGAACAATATCACTCGGGCAAACTTGCCGGCGCCGGAAGCGCAAGATGTAAACAAACCTGACGTATTCTTTGTGATGAAGTTAGAAAGTTCCCGCCGCGAGCCGCGTGCCCCGCGCCGGCCAGCCAGCGCGTGCCGCCGCGCCGTGCACTGCTTAACAATCGTCTGTTATTGTGTTGTTGACTGCTTGCACCGATACACACGACACGGCGAGGCGAGCCGCGAGGCTTGTTTCGCTCGACAACGCGCTAAATTCCTCTTGAGCACTCACAACACAGCAGCACCTCTAAAACACCGCACTCTCGATATGATTGTAAAGCGAAATACGCGATGAGCCGAGCACGTGCGTGGCGCGCGGGGAGGCGGGCCGGCGCGCGCTCCCGTCTGCCGCCCGACTGTCACTGCCGCTCGCCGCCCAAACGAGAGGGAAACTTTCCCCTGTTCACACCGTCTCCCTTGCGCCCACGTAACCGTATATATCGGTCTCACGCTGACTTTTCCTGGCGCGGGTGTTTTCAACGCTCCCGCTGTTTCATTGACGCCTCGCCTAATACGGCTCAAGTTAAACGGATGTTTTCTTTCACAGTAGCGTTCTAGTCGAAGGGTTCGCGATATGGAGTGTAATATATTTCCGATTGCTTCGGTGCGCCGAGTCCGGGGCCGCGGCGACGGATGCTGTATGGTAATCTCGGCTCTACTGGCGGGTAATACTGGTGTATATTGCATATAGCAAAGTTGGAAATTTCATGTTAAGGAGGGTCGCGCATTATTTGCGGCATCATAAACTTCTTCTCTATTCTAAAACGCTACATCCGTTTCTCGCAAAGGGTTCGTCGCGCTTCAATCGCATGTAAAATATAAAGCTTCTACATTCTAAGAATCAAATCATTCGTTAATGCCACTAGAAAATTTATTAATTAGGTTTTTATATATCAACAATACGAGTACTCGACATGGTGAACTATAACTGCAAAATCCAAGTAATTTACAACATGAGAATACGTCAGGCGACGATAAATATGATTTCGCGACAAAATCGGCCCTCGCCGAGGCAGCCGCGGGACGAGACCTGGCCGCCGCATTAATCATGTCGCGACACGGCGGGACACTGACGGGACAAAACGGAAAATGGACGATATCCGCTCGTCTGCCGTGAGATAAACTCTCAGCCGAATCTCTGCTAACGTACGGCCGGGGTTGTAAAATGTCCTTTCGCTTAAAACAGCTTGAAAAATACATAACCCTGTGTTCGATGTGACAGGTTACCGTCGCTTACATGTTTCATATACAGATATAATGATTAATACACTGTGTCCCGAAGTACACAGTTTCAGTTATTGTTAGATTTGGAAATGAGAATAGTATTCGAAATCCCTCAACTGCAAAGAATCTATAAACGGATAGATATGATCTTGATGAGCGATGACAGTGGAGTTAAGACAGTGTCGCCGCCCGCCGTAGGAGGACGCGCGAGAGCACTCTACGCGCCGCCACTGGGCGCCAGCTCACGCGCCGCGGACGAGAGCCCTCGCGCGCTCCAAGCGCCTCGCCTGAGAGGGCGACGCGGGTAATTTGTCGAGACAATGTCTCAAGATAGAAATAGAAATGGAAAAGTCCTTTATTTCACATCACTTAAATATAATTTAAGTGATGTGAAATAAAGGGAGAACTTAAGAATATTTATGTAAATGTTATCATTTACATAAATATTCTTAAGTTATCCGTTAACATTTTGAGCTTTTTTACTTGTATTTAGGTATTTCAATATGTAACACCTTTCTTGCAGTTCTTGGGAGTAATTTCGTGAAAAGAGACGGAAGTACGCAACGGTAAACCGGGCAAATTGATTTGACCAAAG